>VMDO01006676.1:42392-97980 GCA_007922755.1 Pedetes capensis
AAAAAAAAAAAAAAAAGCTATCAGTGCAGCTGCCTGCAGCCGCACCTCTGTGCCGTCTGATCCCATCAGATCTCAGAAGCTAAGCAGGGTCAGGCCTGGTTAGTCCTTGGATGGAGGACCACCTGGGAACACCAGGTGCTGTAGGCTTGGGAGACGGACCCAGCAACCCACTCCCAAAAAACAATCAGCCATTGGAAATCCTATGAATAGTAGAGAAGCACCAACAATACTGTTTCATCTGTTGTACTTAAGGTCACTATGAGTCAGACACTGACTTGATGGCACCTAATAACAACAACATCAATACAGCTACAATGAAGTACAAAAGTATACATTAGTTCATAAGGCATACTAGAACTTCTTCATGACTTTGAAAACTGAGCCATTTCTTTTTCCTTTGTAATCAAGTCAAAAGAACCCAGATGCTGAGAGTCTGGAGCCCCAAACTTCCACTCTGCATCTGACTCCCAGCCTCATCAAGCCAACTTCCTCACCTGGAAAATGTGGACTTGTGGTTGCTACAGATCCTCCTGCTATATGGACATATGCGAGGGAAAACAGAGGGTTTGTTTCAAATGCAACAAAATACAAGGATAGAAAACCAAACAAAGTAAGACATCAAAACCAAGGTAATTATTGAGGCCAAAACCAGACAATCATTCTCATCTTTCCTCAATCCTCTAGCAAAGAGTTAAGTGACAGTGAATGATTAGGGGCCATAAAGACCTAAAAACTACACAGTAGTGCACGGAACCACTGCATACTTTACCTGTGATTGGGCAGCAGGGAATAAACCCTGCCCTGTAAACAGAGGCTGCCAGCCAGGCTGGCAGAAGTAGTCCATGCTCATAACACATGCCCTGTGCTCTAATCCTGAGCACTCAAACTCCATGACGACCCTTCACTAAGTCCCTGGGGATGTTCCCTGGTGCTGATCCTTCGGGGTTGAAATCCTGCGCAAGAGCCCATTGTAGTAATGACCACTCATTCACGAACTCGGTTCTCAACTCCTCTTCACTAATGATAGTGCCATTCAGCCTCTAAGCCCTTGCTACCTGCAGTTTTAAGAGCCCAAGGTAATCACGAGGCAGCAAAGTTTTGTTCTCCTTGCAGGCATCACATGAACAGGAATTGGACGAGCACAGCTTCATTGTACTCCAGAAAGCTCAACGCTGAATTTTGTTTCTAAGCTCTCAGCCAACAACCAATTATCTCCAGAACTTGAACATTTGCAGAACTTGAAGAAATGCAGGGGTGAGGTCTAACTTAGAATCTCGGGCCTGTTCAGGGCCTTTCTGAACAGTTTAATCGACTCTTTCCTTTAAAAACACCTACAAAAGGAGGAGTCAATAAAATTTCCCTTGGATCACAAGGGTACAAGAGCATTCAGTCTTGTGTTTCCCTCATCTACAAGAAGCAAGCAATAAACCAGTCCAGACCTAAGGAGACTATGACATTAAAATAAACAAACCAAGACATGCAAGACACAGTTTCTTAATCAGCTCTGCTTAAGATGAGCAACTGTGCAAATGGACTTTAGCTTTTCTGTACTGAGATAGATCCAGTGCTCTCGAACCTCAATTCTGCCACTTCCAAGCACTGTGAACTGGCTCAGGTTCTGACAGGTTTTTTGGGCCTCAGTATCTGCATCTGTAAAAGGAGGCCATGCCACCTATGTCTCAGGGATGTAAGGGTTCATAGCAAAGGAAGAGAAATGCTGAGCAGGTGACTGGCATTGGGAAAGCAGTCTATAAACAAATAATAACTATTCTTGTAACTGTGGGCAGATTAGCCCTTTGGGTGGACTATTTGGAAATACCCTTGCTAAGGGAAAAAGTATGAAATCTACCTGCAGCCTGTCCAAGGAAATCTGAGCTAAAGTAGCAATGGTCTGATGAAGAATGAATGGCCACCCACTGGCCGGAATCGTACACATGACTGAACCACCTGCTCCGAGCAGCACGCTGCCCTCTCAGTTCGGTTCTGCTGGGGAAGCAGCCACTGAGCTTATGTTGCCAGTCACCAAAGTGCCAAAAACGGGTCCAGCCACATTCTCCATGGGTCTCCCAACCCCACAAGGACCCCTGTCTGCCAGACTCTCAAACAGAATGCACCTGCCGAAATCCAGCCACTCTTTCTTCATCTGTACCCCTGCCCCAACGCTGAATGATAGGGCCCTGCCTTTCCCTCTCCTCCAGTCAGAAAAGTCCCCAGATCACTCATTTTAAATGTGGTGTAGGAACCTACTGAGATAATCTCTAAACTTCGTTATGCCCACTGTGCCAATGAACAGTAGAAGAATCTACCCAGGCAGGTGAGGCCAGCCAGGTGTCCCTGTGCGTCTCTGTCCATTTGAATATGAGCTCCCAGCTTAGTGTATCCCATATGTTGCACACCCCACTGCCTGACTTTAGGCTCCTTAAGGCAGGGACTGCATCCTGTTGACCAAGAACTCAGCAAGTAAGGCAACACTCTGCCAGTAGTGTTGTTATTGTTAGGTGCTGTTGAGTCCAACTCATAGAGACCCTATGTACAGCAGATCAAAACACTTCCCTATTCTGTGCCAGGCATACAATCTTATTTATGTTTAAGCCCATTGTTGCAGACACTGTGTCAATCCATCTGGTGGAGGGTTTTCCTTTTTAGGAGCTTCTTAAACGTTTCTTCAATGGATAATGAAAGCAATGAAGCAATAACAAAAATCCCCGATTTAAGCTGAAACATTCCCTCTCCCAAGGATATCAGTGTGGGAGACAAAAGCAGGCATCAAGAAACAAGGTAAAGAGTGAGCCAGACATGGTGACACACACCTGTAATCCCTGCACTCGGGAGGCACAGGCAGGGGATCACATGTCCCAAGCCAGCCTGAGTTATATAGTGGGGTCCTGTCTCAAAAATACAAAACAGAGCTGGGCGCAGTGATGCACACCTATAATCCCAGCAGCTCAGGAGGCAGAGGCAGGAGGATCGCAAGTTCAAGACCAGAGGCAGTCTGTGTAATTTAGCGAGACCCTGTCTAAAAAAAAAAAAAAAAAAAAAAAGGTAGGGGAAAGGGCTGGGGGTACAGCTCCGTGGTCCAGCACTTGCAGAGTATGCAAGTTCAAGGCCCTGGGTTCAACCCCCAATACCGCAAAAATAAATAAATAGATAGGTAGATAGATAGAAATAAGGTAAAGTTGGTTGCAACCAGGGCATTGACTGAACACTCCAGCTGGCCTCCCCTGGTGAAGCCTGCTCAGCCCTGGTGCTATGCCCATCATATACACACATACCCCTGCTTTTCTTTTCCATTTTGGAGATTTTATGTCACAACTTGTTTCATCCTAACAGTAATGTCACGTGTGAGAATAAAGTAAGCACTTGGTCTTTGAGGGAAAGTTACTCAATTCTCAATTTGCCTTGAACTTTGTTTTTCTCCTCTGATGCCAACCTCGCAGCCATTTCTGTGCCCTTTAGCACTAGGACCAGAGGAGAAAAAGGAAAGAAAGGTACAGCTCTGCTGGGCTTTTTTAAAAAGGTCAACACAGCATCTCCTAGGTAAGTGGGCTTCAGGGAGAAAGTCAGAGAGCACACTAAATTTCATTTTAACTATCCCTCACTTCATCGATGTGAGCAAATTAGGTTAAGACAAAAAATTGGAACCCATTATAGTAAATGGACAGCCAAGAGAGGTTGTATTTTTTTTTTTCCAGTACTAAAGGGATTGAACCTACAGCCATCTCACAGGCTAGGTAAGTACCACTGAGCTGCACCCCCAATTCCTTATTTATTTTCTTTGAGATAGGTTCTAAGTTACACAGGCTGCCTCTGACCTCAACCTCTCCATCCTCCTGCCTCAGCCTCCGGAGTTGCTAAGATTACAGATGTTCCTCCATGCCACTTGGCTGGGCTATCTATTCTTACAACAAATCAAAGGTCTATTCTAGATGCTATATACTCTTACCCTAAGTGAAGAAACCCTGCATACTCTTTCTGCTTATTTTTCTTTGCTTAGTTTCTTCTAGTCAGTGTAGAATGTTACAACAGCTACCCCAAAGTAAAATGTTTCAAAAAATGTTTTTAGGTCTACATTTAGATACACTTTCATTTGGGAGAGGGGACAGAATGCATTATTATATTCAAAGTGTAACTACTGCTGTTCAGGTTTAACTTTTCAGACTGTAAGCCTTCAAGAACATCCTCAAATAAACATTTTTCCCAAATGGAGAAAAGATTCACAAGTTAACAAACCAGTCAATAACACACTTCATTTTGTTGGCATGGTTCACACACACAAGAAAAGAAAAAAGAAAAAAAAGAAGTCAACAGAAGGAAAATTCTTTCCATATGGTCTTGTTCCCTAAAGGGTGAAGATCCGGGTCAGGGGCCACCCTGTGAGACTATGCACTCCACATAACCCCAGTTCCCCCGCCAGCACCAAGACATGAAGATGGTTCCCACGGTGGTCACACTTCCAGCAACTAAATGCCGGACAGGAGAGGGCATGGTAGTGAGAGGGAAGGAAAAGAGAAAGACCAAAAGGGCAAAGCTATATCATTTTTTATTTTTCAAAATACATATTCTTTTGGCTCATGATTGGAACTAGCAATGAGCACAAACATTCCTCCACCTCTGGAGGTCGTTCTTGAAAGCATGTCATTCCACGGCTAAGAGAAGTAAAATATACACAGCCAGTACCTAAGGAATAAAAGGAAATCTTCTGATTTGTGGCCAGGTGGCAACATCTGGGTGAAAATCTCATATAAGCACCATACTTGGAGTACAACAGTAAATTAATCCCTAGAGACCATATTGCCAATAAGGACACTGAAAATCCTTTCCTAATAAAATATGTGATCAAATTCAGTTCATCTTTTCTTTAGTCTTAGTTCCCCATCATTTTTCAGATCACTTGACACTTGGCTGAGTTATCACTTCAGATATGTCACACTCCTTAAGGCGTAAATTCCCCAACTCAAATATTATTCTATCAAGAAATGTACATTGTTGCCAGGCGCAGTGGCGGACACCTGTAATCCCAGCAGCTCTGGAGGAGGAGGCAGGAGGATCGCAAGTTCGAGACCAGTGACAGCATGTGTAACTTAGTGAGACCCTGTCTCAAAAAGTGAAAAACTGGGCTGAGGGTGCATCTCAGTGGTCCAGCACTTGCAGAGCACGCAAGCTCAAGGCCCTGGATTCAACCCCCAGTACCTCGCAAAAAAAAAGAAAGAAAGAAAGAAAGAAACGTACATTGATACGTCTTCAGGGCTTGGTCATACATCACGAATAAGTTTAACTCACAAACACACCCAACATTAACACAAATATCAACCACAAAACCTTAAGGCTCTCATCAGCTTTGCTTCTTGAAGAAAAATTTCCCATATTCATTCCTATATATATGTACTGACAGGGTTCCAAGAGCTAACCAGTTTCTTAAGTATTTTTCCCCCTTTTTACCGGAGATCCTTTCCAAATAGGACAAGTCAAATCACTTGACTTTCCCTAACAGGACAGTTTTGTATTATAACCTTGACCCTTACAAGGACTCGGGGTTTTGATACCTAGGCTCCTACCACCTAGGCAGAAAGTGTCTGGATAATATTTACTGTAAACAGAGAGGTAAGAACAAAGGGAACTTGTTTTTTAAAAGCACCAGCTGTGCTCTAAGTTTGGAAAGCACCTGCCAAGAGGCTCTTCAGGTGGAGAGGTGAGTTAGGAAGTCTGAGTCCTGAGCTGAGTTCTACAGCCAAGACTGATCTTCGTCGGTTCCAAAGGCGGCTATGGGAGCAACTCAAATCTGGCTGCACATCAGAATCACCTGGGAAGCTTTCGAAACTCCCATTGTTCAGGCTGCACCCCAGACCAACGGACTTGGAATGTCTGCTTGTGAGATGCAGACGCCAGTGTTTTGTAAACCTCTCCAGATGTGCAGCCCAGTTTGAGAGCCAGTGTCCCTAACAGAATCCCAACGTATGTTGAGCAAGTAGGCAGCGTTGCAAGAGCAGTTGGGACGAATGGGTACATATGTAGTTAATATACGAAGTTTTAAAATTTCTGTGTAACTAACTCCAAGACAGCCAAGTACCTGTCTAGAGTCCAAATAGTGATGCAACTTGGAAAAGTCCCTCAGAAGACGAGGAACTGCGCTCCAAGTGAGGCGGGGGCCCTCAGGAGGACCTGCATTGACGGTGCAGTGGCGCCGGGGGCCAGGGAGAGGGGGCGGCCACAAGCCCTTTTCAAGGGATCGGTCTGAACGGGCATGCCGAGCAATTGAGTACGGTAGGGTAGGGCAGGAACTGCGCTGTCACTTGAGCCCCGACTTGGGTTCACTAAGAATCGCCACCAAGTATTCTGCACGTCTCCAAGGCAGGGCGTGGCGAGGGCGCCAGGAGCGCACTCTTCCCCCCGGGATCCTCGTGCCTGGCCCGGGCGCAGCACGGCGCTGCCCCGGGCTCGGAGGGCGGACGCCCCGAGGCGCACCTGGCGGAGCCTGAGACCCTGGCGGTCACCTGGGCAGCACCTCAGCTCCCCGGCCCGGCTCCTGGGCACACCTACCCGGCACCAGCTCGGAGCTCACTTACCGCCTCTGCCTCCCGGTCCGCTCGAGCTGCAGCCAGCAGAGCCTGGCCAGAGTGCAGGGGCCGCGGCGCCGCTGGGAGGCCGGGCGAGCCTGCGCCCCGCCCCGCAGCTGCCAGCCCTCCCTCTGGAGGAGGGGCAGGGGCCGGCAGGCGTGGGCCCGCCCCAGCTGCCTCGGGACAGGCGGCCGTCTTGGTGCCCGCGCCCATCGTCCCCCCTGGGTGGTCCTCTGCGCTCCCCTACGCTCCCCTACCCATCCCCGGCAGGGGCGCAACCTTCCTACGCCCCGCCAGCACCTCTTCCTCACCCCATCTCCAGACTCTCACTCCTCCCTGGCACCGCTTTGTTCTCGTCCTTACCCAGATTGGAACCTCCGTCCACCTCCCCTCTGCCATAGCGGGTATTTTCCTCCTCCCAGCCTGGCCTCTCCAAATTCCCCCCCTCCAGAAAGCCTCCCTATTTCACTCCCTACATATCCTGATCTCTGTTTCCCCCACCAACTCCTGCATAGCCTGGTTCTCCCCAGCTAGTCAGAAACCTCAAGTGTCGCTCTCTTCTCCTGCCACACCAAACCTGCACGTACTCACTGGGCCCCCACTAAAGCTAGACACTGGAGGGGTGGCACAGTGTTTCACTGGACACTTAGAATCTGATGCAAAACGCCTGTCCCTGGGGGGAGGCAAGGAAGTGAGTTGCCCAACGTGACCCAGCTGATGGTACAAGGGCTGGGGTTGGAAGCGATTTTCAGGTCCTAGTTTCCGCCCATATCAGGGAAAAGAGATGTTGCTGACTAGCTGTGAGAGTATTATCATTCCCTAGCCTCAGTTTCCTTAGCTGTAAAATGAGGAGGAGATCCACTCCACTGGGTTGAGAAGATCCCTGGAAGAAACAGCTATGGAAACAGGCAGCCTGTCTTTAATAAGGAAAGGTTTCACAAGCCTGTTGAATGAAGTCGACCTGTGAAAATTCAGTAGTTTAAAAGGGCAACATAAGAGGATTTCAAAAAAATTAAGTGATTCCTTGGTTGAAAAAAAACAGTGATGGAAAAAAAAAAAATTCTACTTAAGGAGGCAAAGGAGGCAGCCACGGTCCCTGGAGTCCTTTTGGAGAAAGTGGGATTGCACTTTTCTAGAAACGGCGAGTGGAGGCCCAGGTGAGCTGGGACAGAGGACAGTGAATGGTGTCCAGAGTCTGGGCCCACCTGCCTCCACAGAGGTGGTCTGGATTTGGAAGATGACTTCTGGGTGGCACAATAAGGCACTTTAGCAAGGGGATTGGGACAAGATGGCAGAAAAGGCCAAAGTGAGGGGACTCAAGTTAACTAACCCTAGCTCCAAGCTCAACAATTGTTGTTGTTGTTAGGTGCCATCAAGTCAGTATCCGACTCATAGCTACCCAACCTAAGACCCCTCAAAATGCTTGTAATGGAACCTGCTTGGGACAGCCAGCACCTCAATGAGTGTGTAAACCTTGGATGGCAGAAACCGCAGTCTAGGAGTCAGCACAAGTGGGAAGGAGGATCCCAAGAGGAAGGGACAGGGAGAAAGACTCTTCCAGAGAACAGATCCTAAGACGTGACAACCAGGTGGGTGCAGTGAGGGAGTTTCCAGGCTGGGTGGCTTAGAGAAGCAGAAGCAGGGACCAATGGGCAAGCGGTCTTTTTTATGAGAGCTGCTGAGGGTTCTGTGGGGTGTGCGGTCATGGTGGAGCTCTTCACTGGAGATGCACTATTGTCATGCAGCAGGGAGGTGAAGGGACACAGGGGGGCCGCATCCAGGTGAACACCGAAGAGAAAGTGAGGGCTGGCCCAGGTGCCAAGAAAGGACAGTGCAGGGCCTGACTCGGCACCAGGAAGCGGAGGACTCCACCAAGGCAGAAAGGGAAGGGGAGGTGAGAGCCCTCAGGAGGAGCCAGGGGAGTCTGAGGGAGGGCAAAGGGTGACAATTCCTAGAGGGGGCTGGGCCACATGTCCCTCATCTAATTCTCACATAGACCTGTACAAAGATCTGTAGAAAGTGTGTGCTCGGCAAATATTTGTTAACTGTGGGAAAAAGCATTTGCCACCCCTATGTTCCAAACACCTATTTTGCTGGTAACAAAAATAATGGGAGTGGTTGGGGAGCTAAGCTAGAGGAAGGTGGAGATCAGTTTATCAGAGAAATTGCTTTTGATGCTGCTAGTGTCACCATGCCTCCAGCCATATCACTGTGGCATCCAATCCCATCAGATCTCGTAAGTTAAGCAGGGTCGAGCCTGGTTAGTACCTGGATGGGAGACCACCTGGGAACACCAGTCTTGTAGGCTTGGGAGAAGGACCCAGCAACCCACTCCTAAAAAACAATCAGCCATTGAAAATCCTATAAATAGTAGAGAAGCACTGACAATAGCATTGCGTCTGTTGTACATAGGGTTGTTATATGAGACAGACACCAACTTGATGGCACCTAACAACAGTCACCATGAATGCTCAGGCCCCTTCAACCTCACCTTAAAGCCAACATTTCCAGGCAAAGCTTCTAAAATTTTAAGAAATGTCTTTTCCTCTTTTTTTTAACCTCTCCAGTACTGTGGGGCTGAACTCAGGGCCTCAATGGGTACTTTGCAAGCACTCTGCCACCAAGCTGCACCCTTACCCGCTTTTAATTTATTTTGAGACAGGGTCTTGCTACATTATGTGGGCTGCCTCTGGCCTCAAACTAGCGATCGTCCTGCCTCCACCTCCAGAGCCACTGGGACTACAGGCATGCGCCACTGTGCCTAGCTCCTTTTTTATTCAACAAAGTCGTGCCCCCCTGAGTTATGGAGGCTGCAATGGCAGCAATTTTTCATAAGAGGTATTTTCAGAAGAGTAAGAATAATTGCCTCTTCCTCCTCCAAAGTCTGTGAACATGAAAATACTCAGATGAATGCCGCAGTGCAAATGACATGCAGGTAGTGATGCAGAATGCTGCAAGAGCCCCCGAACAGAGGCTGCATGGTGACCCGCTCCCCAGGGCGCACTCTGAAGACATAAGGAATGTGGATAACAGTGAGCAGGCAGAGGGCAGCGCTGAAGGTGTGACGTGACACATGACACGGGCTGGGAAACAGGAAGGCGCAAACAAGGCAGGAAGTAGTACCTGGTTTCATCTGGTTGAGATGGAGAAGCTGTGCTTGGGTAGAGTGCTGGGGTTGGAAAGGGCCCCTGAGAAGAGGTTTGGGGTTGGAGCTGTGAGAAAAAGGTGGCCTTAATTAGCTCTGAAAGTGGAGCCTTGAGACAGGACTTGGAAGCAGGTGGTGGATTTAGGAGGTGGCCCCTAGAAGCGGGAGTGAAGAAACAGGAAGACTGGGATAGGGGAGCAGAGGCCAGTATTAGGGTGTGCCCATGAGATTGATACCTGCAGCCATAGCACTGTGGCATCTGATCCTGTCAGATCTCGGAAGCTAAGCAGGGTCGGGCCTGGCTAGTACTTGGATAGGAGACCACCTGGGAACACCAGATACTGTAGGTTTGGGAGAAGGACCTGGCAAGCTGCTCCCAAAAATCAATCCACCATTGAAAACTCTATGAATAGCAGAGAAGCACTGACAAAGTGTTTTGTCTGTTGTACATAGGGTCGCTATGAGTCGGACACCAACTCGATGGCACCTAACAACAACAACAACAAGATTGATGCTGCATGTTCCCCACAATTGACAATCTGAAACTCAGAGCACCACAGGGCTTTTCCAAAGCTCCAGCAAAGATGGCTCCCGGTGCCTCACCCGCCCCTGTGCTGTGCTAAGCATGCTCCTCGGGGGAGAAGCCCTTGCTTGCAGTGGGAGGCTGTCCACACAACACGTGTGAGTTTGCATAGAAACGTCTGGCACCCAGGGCTCCTGCAGTTCCCAGGGCTCCTCCAGCACCTGCCTCTTACTGCATACAGCAGCCAGCAGTTTCTCCTGGCAATGTCGCTCTACCCCACGCTGTCATAGTGGAGTGACCTGGAAAGATGCTGCCTCCCCAGGAACAGCTTTCCCTGGAACCCCAGAGGTCAGATTTCCAGCTGGCTCCACAGGCCCACATCATGGCCTCTTCGCTGCCTTCAGGTGAGGCCAGCCATACCCTCTTCGGCAAGTCTGGCTCAGAGCTGGGCAGGAGGGCAGTGCCGTGGGCGCTCAATCTCATTTTTAGGCCATGCATGCTTCCCACGTGAAGAATCTCAGTCTTAGCCAGGTGCAGTGGTGCATGTCTATAGTTACAGCTACTCAGACGGAAGCAGCAGATCACTTAAGCCCAAGAGTTCAAGGCCAACCTGCGCAGCATGGTGAGAAGGGAGACCCTATCTCAAAAACACCTCAGTGTTAAACTATCACTTTTCAAAGTGTGTACTCCTAGGCAGGTCCAGTGGCTCACACCTGTAATGACCAGTGACTTGGGAGGCAGAGGCAGGAGGATCACAAGTTCAAGGCCACACGCAGCCTGCATAACTTAGCAAGACCCTGTCTCAAAATAAAAAATAAATAAAAATTTAAAAAGAGGCTGGCAGAGCAGCTCAGTGGTAGCACCCTTGCAAAGTATGTGCAAGATCCTGGGTTCAGTCCCTTAGTACCACCAAAAAAAAAAAAAAAAAAAAAAAAAAAAAAAAAAAAAAAAAAAAAAAAAAAAAAAAAAAAAAAAAAAAAAAAAAAAAAAAAAAAAAAAAAAAAAAAAAAAAAAAAAAAAAAAAAAAAAAAAAAAAAAAAGGAGAGAAAAGAAAAGAAAAAGAAAAAAGAGAAGAAATATTTAGTCCCCCAGTAAGTGCTAGGGGAACAGAGTTCATACATCAAACAATGATATTAAGATTCTGTTTAGCACCGGGAGCAGTGGCGCACGCCTGTAATCCCAGCAGCTCAGGAGGCGGAGGTGGGAGGATCGCAAGTTCGAGACCAGAGGCAGTCTGCATAATTTAGCGAGACCCTGTCTCAAAAAGTAAAAAAATGGGCTGAGGGCGCAGCTCAGTGGTCCAGCACTTGTAGAGCATGCAGGCGCGAGACCCTGGATTCAACCCCCAGTACCACAAAAAAAAAAAAGATTCTGTTTGAAGTTCTAGAGTCCCTTGAGTAGATAAACTTGCTAGGTCTTTCTTCTGCCTATAGAAAAAAACTGAACCCTTTGACAAGGTGTCAAGAGCCACGACCATCTGGCTCAGATTGCTACGCATCTCATGCCCCTGCCTCCCTCATCCCTCGGGCCTGCTCTCAAGGCCCTGGCTTGAGAGGTGTCCCTGGCTATGTTGACACCCAACAGGATGTGAGTCCCCTTACTCCTGTGCTTTGGCCAAAGTCAGGACAGCTCAATTTCCAAGATCAAAAACAAAGCCCTAAAATATCTTTAAGATTTTGACACTATGGGCCACATTTTCTCTGGAGCAAATTAATTGACCATTCTTTGGGTTGAATTATTTGGTCACAGATGAGCTAAACTATCACGAAAGCCATGTTCTCAGGCTGTATTCAGACCACCTGGTCACTGGGTGAGACCTGAAAAGACTGGTACACATGGTTCAAGCTGGTGCTGCTCGTCAAGGACAGGCAAAGCCCTCTAACAAGGGACTCCTCCTTCCAGAACACATTTTCCTCGGTTTTATCTAAAGCAAAAGTAGCAAATGGGGATCACTTGATGGCTAGAGTTTAGCTTACCTTGCAGAAGCAAGTACAGAAGGTATGAAGGCTTGTGAGTCCATCTGCTCCAGACCAAGGGACAGTCGACATTTGTCCCTCTCTGGCTCTGTTTTGTGCCTTTTTAACCTTTCTGAGTCATTCTCTTCTGCAGTCACCTGCAATTCCAGAGACATCAGGGCTGATCAATAAACATCTCTTCCACAAGTCTGAAACTACCCCAAGCATCCACGTGCCTAGGACAGACCACCGCTCAATGAGAGCCATCATCCATGATGGCGAGGCTGCGCCTTGAAGCAGGAGGAGTCGTGTTATGGGAACCAGATTGCGCCCCTCAAGCAATAAAGATATCTCTGGACCACCTTGCAGAACCAGACCACACTAAGATCTAGACTACCACCAGGGACCATGGTATATACCTATCATCCCAGTGACTCAGGAGGCTAAGGCAGGAAGATTACAAACATGAGATCAGAGGCAGCCTGCATAACTTAGCTACACTCTGTCTCAAAAAATAAAAAGTGAGTCGGGGTTGTGGCTTAGTGCTATAGCACTTGCAAAACTATGTTGGAGGCCCTTGGTTCAACTCCCAAGCACTGCAGGAGAACAAGAGACACAGAGACACTAAGACTGCTTAATTATGCCTACCTGGTGGGCCCTGACAATTCTTTCTTAAGCCTAAAGCTCATGTCAGTACCCAAAAGATGGACTTCCGAGTCACTTTCCCCCTTTATCTCTTTCTCTGCTTTTCACCATTGTTCATCTCTTCAATTTGCATATTGAGATAGGTGGCTGAGCCTAGTCTGTTGGGACTCTTGAGAGCTGGAGCTTTGCCCTAGAACTCAGGTAACCGAGGCACTGTGTCTGTTCATGCTTGTTGGATGAGGGGCCCATTTCTACATGTGAGTTTTTTCCTCCCCTGAATACATGGAGAACTGTTAAAAAAAATAAATAAAAATAAACATAAAAATAAAAGCTGTACTTGGGCCTCATGTGGGCCAATTTAATCAAAGTCTCTAAGGGTAGGGCCCAGGTATTCTATTTTTATTTTTAAGCTCTCCCAGGTGATTCGAATGTGCAGCCGAAACTGTGCTCTTGGCTCAAATAGTATTTTCCACGTAGGAACTTAAGTTTCTCAGTAGGAAATTCCTTTATTGCTTTTTGGTTTTTTTTTTTTTTTTTTTTTTTTGGTTTTCTTTCGAGAGACTGTCCTTAAGGGATGGAGAGGGCCTGCAGTTCTTCAGGTCACCCTCCAAAGCACAGATCCCAGCTTATTTTCTGTCAGAGGAAATCTACTTCAAGTCTCAGTGGGGCAAGGCTTTTGAAATGCTAACCAAAACACCCCCGCTTCCTGCTCTGTGTAGCTCCATCTTGCCTTCTCAAGCCTCTGTTCTTTGCCAGTCACCTGAAGGGTGAGGCCTGACAGGGTGGAAAAGAAAGGAATCTTGTTGTAGTTTCCAAAGCCTGTGAACTTGGAGGTCTTCAGGCCTAAAATGAAAGTGTGGGAAATGAGGGGCTTTTTGTTTGAGGGACTAGAAAAATTACTGTGGACTAGGGGAAGAGACAACTAAGAGTAGGTGAAGAAATCATTGAAACAAACAAAAAACAAAAAACAAAAATAGCTGCAAAGGTAAGGTATTGAAAGCACAAAGAAGCCATGCCTCCTGGGCCCAGCCCAGGCCATACCATCTGTCCAGGGTGAGGCCTCTCCTTCTGCCACAGCAGCAATTAGCCTGGTAATAACCAGGGAACAGGACACCCACTCATCCCCAGAGATTGTGCTCACTCCCATTCTCCTGACTTGGGATGCTCCATTTCTATCTTACAATATTCTAGAAAATTCTTAGGACCAGAAGAGGAAGAAACTCTGGACAGCATACAGTGAGGTAGCCTGACCTATTCTCATAGGCTTAATTTTTTTTTTTTTTTTTTTTTAGGAAATATAGAGGAGAAAGATAACTCCCACAAACACAATATGTTTTGGAGTCTTAACTTAAATTCATACTTAATACCAGAAAAAGATTCATCCACTCAGCAGTATAATTCAGACATCTCAGAATTATAATTTCCTTAATGGCTATAGCAATGGCAAGAGACATTTTAGGGAAATGACCTACATTCGATATTATGTAGACAGCTCAGAGTATGATACTAAGGGACATATAAAAGAACAGTATAATGTGACAAACTGAATTTGGCCCAAACATTTCCTGGTAAGGGAGTCCTTAGGATCACACACCATCTATCTTAATTACATACCTGTCCAAAAGATAGAGCACAGCAGGAAAGACATAGTTTTAATGAGTTTGGAGAGCTATAAAATAGTTGCCTTGTTACAAACTTTGGGTTTTATATACCAGAGGGAGGAAAATGTATTTGTTTTCTGTTCTAAATTTTGTTTTCATAAAACATTACTATGGAGTTGCAACGAATGATAAAATGGGAAGAGATTTTTCAAAAGGATTCTTTGTTGTTTCTGATATGTGGCAGCGGAGAGTACCACGTTGCCCAGTCCTTATTTTCTTCTTGAGTCATTACTCTTTGAGTGAGAGGTACTTAATAAAATTGATAGCCATTGTGTTTCGATGAAAAATTTGTGGAGATGGATTGTGATGGTTACATAGCAATGTGAATATACTTATTGCACTGAACTGTGCACTTGACAATAGTTTAAATGGCAAGTTTTATGTTATGCAGCCTTTACTAGAATTAAAAAATAATAAAGAGCCTCTCAGCCTGCAGCCATAACCCTGTGGCATCTGATCCCATCAGATCTCCGAAGCTAAGCAGAGTCAGGCCTGCTTAGTACCTGGATGGGAGATCGCCTGGGAACACCAGGTCCTGTAGGCTTGGGAGACAGATCTGGCAACCCACTCCCTAAAATCAATCTGCCATTGAAAACCCTGTGAACAGCAGAGAAACACTGACAATAGTGTTTCACCTGTTATACTTAGTGTTGCTATGAGTAGGATACCAACTCAACAGTACCTAACAATAACAGCCCAGGTTTCAGGGAAAAACAAAAAACACCCAAAAACATTGTGTTTCTGGTTTTGATTGTGTGTGTGGTGTGTGTGTGTGTGTGTGTGTGTGTGTGTGTGTGTGTGTGTGTACACATACTTATATGACCAAAGGAAGAGAGATTATTTATATTTATTAAAAATGGTTTTCTGAGCTGGACACACCTGTAATCCCAGCAACTCAGGAGGCAGAGGTAGGAGGATAGCAAGTTCGAGACCAGATGCAGCCTGCGTAACTTAGCAAGACCCTGATTCAAAAAGAAAATAAAAATGGGCTGGATATGCAGCCCAGTGGTAGAGCACTTGCAAAGTATGTGCAGGGACCTGGGTTCAACACCCAAGTACTACAAAAAGAATAAATGGTTTTCTGGGAGCTGAGTACCTAGCTCAATGGTAGACCATATGCTGACTATTCACAAAGCCCTGGATCCAATCCCTAGCACTGCAAAAAACAAATAAACAAAAAACAGCTTTCTGATTGTTTCTGGCCGATGGAAATGTAAAATGTGAGGCTTGGTGCGTATTTAAGACTTGTGGCCCCAATGTGGTGGCACACACCTATAATCCCAGCAATTCAGGAGGCAGAGGCAGGAGGATCGCATGTTCAAGACCAGAGGCAGTCTGCATAATTTAGAGAGATCCTGTCTCAAAAAGTTAAAAAAAAATGGACTAGGGGTGCAGCTCAGTGGTATAGCACTTGCAAAGCATGCAAGTGCAAGGCCCTGGGTTCAACCTCCAGTACCGCAAAGAGAGAGAGAGAGAGAGAGAGAGAGAGAGAGAGAGAGAGAGGGAGAGGGAGAGGCTGAGAGAGAGGGAGAGGCTGAGATTTGTGGGTATATAATAAAAGCATCTGGTAAATGGAGGAAATCAAACCTGCACCTTTATAAAATATCACCAATTAGGTTATGTTAAATCAAAAAATTCATGAAATCACTTACGTTGAGCATCTTGCTTAAAGCCCACCACACCACACTTCCCACCAATCTTTTCCTAAGTCTCTACCATTTGAAACACCACAGCCAGAAGAAAAAAGAGACACAAACAAAAAACTTGCCTTATAAAATTTCCCAAAGTTACCCAAATATTTTGAATTTTTTTCTTGTTCAAATGAACAACCGGAGAGGCATCAACAAGGCAGTTGTTGTTGTTAGGTGCCGTCGAGTCAAGTCTGACTCATAGCAACCCTCATAGGGTTTTCAATGGCTGACTGTTTCGGAATTGCCTTGGGCGTGGATTGCCAGGTCCTTCTCCCAACAAGGCAGTAGTTAAGATGAATGTGGAATGTGCACAAGGCCATAGGTTCAGTCACCAGCAGTGTCAAAAGAATTAAAAGATGAATGTGATTAAAAACAAGACAAAACTCTGTATGAAGTCCTGGATATCATAACACAATTTATTAAAAATGATACTAATGTGACACAAGATAACTATTACCTAATATTCCTATTCTCCAACAACTCCACCAGTAATAGAATTGCCAGTTTGCTGCCTGCCTCTGAAGTCTCTTTCAATCCATGAGTAGTGGGGGAGGGAGAAGCTTCCATGTACCAAGTATGTTGTTATCTCATTCAGTCTTCACAACAGCTCAGGCAACATTGTTATGCCCACTGTACACAGAGGAAAGTGGTCCACAGAGGTCACAGAATTGCTCAGGAAAACACAGCTAGAGGTGACAGGGCTAGGATTCAAATCTAGGTCTGTCCAGTATCTAAATCCAGAGCCTGTGTGCTTAATCCTGGCAATATATCACATGCCCATAGGGCTAGCTCTCTGTTTCATATTTGGTTTATAATGCATTTTTTTAAAATTATGAAAGCAATTCAAACCTGCCAGGTTAAGATAGCTAAATGAACAACAACTGAAACAACTCCCCCATGCTCTAAGTCCTTAAAATGAGATGGAAACCCATACTCACTGGGCCTGCAACTATGACTGGAGAACAAAGGGCAAATACAGTCAGTGGCCCAGGCTTCACTGTTTGAGAACAGGAATCATGTTCACCCTAATTATGATGATCGCAGACTGAACTGCCAGCCCTGTATGAATCCAGGACCAGAGACCATGCTCCCTGCTCAAAAATAGGGATGAAAATAGCTTGCTTAGATTTCTATCCTGAAACATATCTCTTGCCCACAGCAGGAGACAAACAAAGGGGCACTTGCATGACTGGAAACAGACTCCCATCCAATATCCAGAATTTCGTCTCTTCTCAGACCAGGAATACTATACCACCAACCTAACGGCAAATTTAAAACCAGGATGCACAACCAGGAAACAACTCAACAGTGAAGAAGAAAAACTCCCTTGCTCAAAGATCTTGCAAACAAAATGACAAAACATAGGACTAAACCTGGTGCTATGAAAAACAGTGTAAAGATCCAACAAATGAGATAGGTTATCCTGGAATAAATACAGGTAACACCCTGAATAAATTTCACATATATATTATATACAATACATGTATGTGTTCTTAAAATCCCCAGGGAGAAAATAAGGAATTTTGTTTGCTGTTAGGTGCTATTGAGAAATAGGAATAGTGTTCATAAAACAAAACTAGAAAACATTCTTAGATATTGAAAAGAACCAGAAATACTGAAAATTAAGAATAGCCATTGTTATGTTTGAATATGAAATGTCCCCCACCAGCTCATGCATTGAGCCCATGGTCCCCACATGGTGGCGCTATTTCAGAAAGTGGTGGAAACAGGAGGCTGGGCCAAGCTGGAGGAAGCACAACCCTGGGTTGTGCCTCTGAAGGTTGTAAGGTATTCCTGGTCCCCAGGCCCTTCCTCTCTCTCTGCTTCTTGTTCATCATGAGATGAGTAGCTTCTGCCACATGTTCCCATCTCCATGATATTCTGCCTAATCACACACCCAGGATCAAAGGAGCCAAGGAAAACTGATGGAAAGCTCCAAAACTGTGAGCCAAAATGAATCCTTTCTCCCATAGGCTGTTTATGTCAGGTATTTTGTGACAGTGACAAGAAATGGCTAATACAGCAATTTAACTAGAAGGGAGAAACAGCAGTTTGGACACAGTTAAAAGTACAGTTAATGAATTATAAAATATAATGGAGACAATTACTTGGTGTAAAGAAGTTGAGATGGAAATTAAGTTGAGACCTTCAACTGCAAGGTGTAGGAGTTCCAAAAATAGAGGATGGAGAGAATATGGCATTTGCAAGATTAAATGTCTGAGGATACCCCAGAATTGAAGATAGACATGAATCCTTAGATTGAACAATCCCATTTTGGGGAAGCACCAATAAAGAGATATACTGAAAGGCACCAAAATATAAAGACCACTCAGACTGACAATAGATTTCTCAGCAACCATAGATAACCCAAGGGCAAAGACTAATCATCAAAAGTTGAGGGACAATCGCAGTAAGTTCTGTATGTGAGAATTCTATATCCAGATAAGCTATTATTCAAAAGAAAAGGTGAAGGCGACATTTTAAGGCATATAAGGCCTAGGAGATTTTCTTTCCTACAGATCCTTGCCAAGCAAGGTATGTACATATGACAAAGAAATGGATGCAGAACAGTAAGCAAAAATATTGGTTAAAACATGTTAGAAATCTAAATAAATACTGACCAGAAAATAGACACCATACAGGTATTTACTAGCTCATTCTGAGGCCAGCATACTCTAATACCCAAACTGATAAAGATACACTGTTGTTGTTAGGTGCTGTCAGTTGGGTCTGATTCATAGCAACCCTATGTACAACAGAACAAAATACTCCCTGACACTGTGCCATGCTCAGCACTATGTCAGTGCTTATTTTCTATTCATAGGGTATTTTTGTTGTTGTTTTTGTTTTTGCGGTACTAAGGGTTGAACCCTGGGCCTCGTGCTTGCATGCTTTGCAAGTGCTATACCACTGAGCTGCACCCTCAGCCCATTTTTTTTTTTTTACTTTTTGAGACAGGGTCTCATCAAATTACGCAGACTGCCTCTGGTCGTGAACTTGCGATCCTCCTGCCTCTGCCTCCTGGGTCGCTGGGTTGACAGGGGTGTGCCACCACACACGGCTATTCATAGGGTTTTCAATGGCTGATTATTTCAGGACTGTTTCAGGAATGGGTTGCCAGGTCTTTCTCCCATTTTTGTGGTGCTGGGGAACAAACCTGGGGCTTCAGAGAGTACAGAGTGGCACTCTACCAACTGAACTAATTCTCAGCCCAATAAATATATAGAGAAACAAAAATTATAAACCAATATCTTTCATGAAAAAATGCAAAAACCCCCAATAAAATATTAGCAAATAAAATTTGGCATTGTAGTAAGGGAATTATACATCATGACTTAGTAGGAATTATTCCAGGTATGCAAGGCTGGTTCAATATTTAAAAATCCATTAATGCAACTGACCACATCAATAAGCTAAAGAAGAAAAATAATAATTGTGCTGATGGATGCAGAAAAATCCATTTGACAAGATCCAACATCCATTTGTGACTTGGAACTCTCAGCAAAAGCTAGGAGTATAGGTCACCTCAGGTGTAGTGGGAGAGCCCTTGCCTCGTATGTGCAAGACCCTGGGTTTGATCCCCAGCATCTCAAAAATACAAAACTGAAACAAATAAACACCTCTTGGTAAAAGAGGAATAGAGAAAGATTTCTACAACTTTGCCTTTGTTCATGGAATGGTTAACAAGTTGTCTATGCAGAAAATCTCAAAGAATCAACAAAGCTACTAGAACTAGTAAGTGATTACAGCAAGGCCATAAGATATAAATATGCAAAAGTTAATATTCTATACATCAACAATGAACTGATGTTTGAAGTTATAAATATAATACCCTTTTACTCACTCCAAAATAAAGAAATGCTTACAAATAAGTCTAACAAAATACCTTTAGGATTTATATGCATCCTATCAGTGGGATATAATGTTGCTATGTCATATTACTAGTGATGTTTACCTTGGTCACTTGGTTAAAATGGTGTATGCTTGGTTTTTCCACTATAAAATTACTATTTCTCCCTTTATGTTTAATAAATATCTTAAGGAGATAATTTGAGGCTAGGCAAATATCCTATTTCACTTTAAATTTTTGCTCATTAATTTTAACATCAATTGGTGGATTTTTGCCTGCAATTATTACTGTGGTGTTTGCCTAATGGTGATTTTCCATTTCCCTCATTAACTAATTATTACTATGTAATTCCCTCATTTATAAGTAATTGAAATTCTCTGGAAAGAAGAGCTTTCCTTTCTCATCTGTTTGTTTATGTAAGTATAGACTCATGGATATTTAACTTTATTGTGAGTTAAGTACAGGTTGATCATCCCTAATCTGAAAATCCAAAAGGCTACAAAATCCAAAACTTTGTGAGCACCAACATGATGCCATGAGTGGAAAATTCCACATCATAAACCTTTGTTTCATGCACAAAAGTATTTTAAAATATAGCATAAAATTATCTTCACGTTATGTGTATATGATATATATGAAACAGAAATGATTTTAGTGTTTAGGCTTGGGGCCTATCATCAAGATATCTTATTATGTGTATAAAAAATGCCAAAATTTTAAAAATTACAACTCTGAAACGCTTCTGATTCCAAGCATTTTGGATGCTATCATTATTTTATTTTATTTATTTTGCTCAACTTACTCTAGCTTTAGCCATTGAGAGCTCTTCACATTGGCTCCTAGGACTTTTCGTCATTATTTTGTGAGACAGGGTCTCCCATTGTGGCCTTCATCTTGCAATCTCCTGCCTTCTGAGTGTGGTATTTATAGGTGTATGCCACCACATCAGATCCCCTGCAATTTTTTTTTTTAAATAGTGCTGGGAAGTTGAACCCAGGGCCTCATGCATGCAAAGCAAGTGCTCCACCACTGAACTGCACCCTTAGCCCCCTCCTTATTTTGAGACAGGGTCTTGCTAAATTGCACAGGCTGCCTCTGGCTCCCAACTTATGATCCTCCTGAGAGCTGAGATTACAGGTGTGTACCATGGCACCCAGCTCCCCCTGCACCCCTTTTCACATGCTTCCATCCTTTCTTGAGCACTTCCAGATGTTACAGACTCTTATATTTTCCCTGCCCAGGTCCTTGAATCAGCTATTTCTCCAGGAGACCCTGATGCCTTTTTCAGAAATAAAAATCCAGGGTATTGTCACTGGTTATCATTGCTTCTAGGCCCTCTCTAAAAACAGCCTGAAAATCTCTGTGTATCCTTACGCATGTGTGCACACACATCTACATTTCTGTATCTATCTGCTCCCGTGGGTATATGTACATAAAATTTTAAAAACCATAAGTCATATCTTAGTTTCCAGTCCAAAACAATAGTGTTCATTCTCACTTCCCCTTCTCTGCCAGTGAGAAACTAGGCTCTCGACACCTACATGTATGTATTGGATCGGCCCTAGTATACACAGGAAAGTAGCTGCAGAATTGCTAAGCAGTACTCCTGTGAGAGCATCACTGCCAGTGCAGAGCTCAGTGCCTTCTGTCTTTCTCTTCACACTATCAAGGCAAGATCCTATTTCCAAGGCACCTGGGTCGGTTCTTTACTTCTCCTCCCCCCCCCCCCAAGTGTGGTTATGGTACTCATCTGTTTTATGGTGGGGTTCATTTGTAACAGTATGTGCTCCGTTTGGGGCTCCCTAGGTCCTGGTTAACTTTTTAAAAAATTTACATTCAATAAAATTCACTTTCTGGGGTTTAGCGGTTCTGATTCTTGACAAGTATATAGAGTCGGATATATACCACAACAGTTATGAGACAGAACAGTTACACCAACCCCAAATTTCCTTCATGTGTCCCTTTATAACCAACCCCTCCCAATATCCTGTACTTCTGTCCACCACTGATCTGCTTTTCATCCCTATAGTTTTGCCTCTCCTAAAACGTAGTAAGTGGGTTCATGCGATCTATAGCCTTTGACGTCTGGCTTCCTTCACTTAGCAAAACATTCATGTTATTCTACAGGTCATGACATACTGTTATTTCTTGTTCAAATTCCCCAGATTTGGCCATTGAGAGCCCCTTCAAACTGGCTGCTTGATCTTTTGACATGTCCCCTATCATTTTTTAAGCATTTCCTTACTTTCTGGCACCGCAAGATGGTGCAGGTTCATGACGTACTTTCCCTTTCCCAGACCTGAAATCCCCAGTCCAATTTTTCAAGGAGCTGTGTACACCTAGAGATTGTACTCCAGTGGACAGATAGCCCATCCTCAGAAAAGAAGGCTGGGGAGAAATTGTGCTCATGAGAGAGGAGAGGACCTTTCTTATCAGAAGGACTAAGGTGGCCTGGGCATTGTGGCACAGACCTATAATCCCAGCCCTCAGGAGGTAGAGGCAGGAGGATCATGAGTTCAAGGCCAGCCTGGGCTACATAGTGAGATCAGAAAAGAAAGAAAGACGGAGGAAAGGAGGGAAGCAGGAAGGCAGGCAGGCAGGCAGGGAGGGAGGGAAAGAAAGCAAAGGAGAGAGAAGGGACCAAGGTAGTCACATACAAGGACTAAGACAGGGGTCTAATATGTCACTCGTGCTGGTACAGGTCATGTACCAATGCTGACATCATTAAGCATCTGTGATTCTCAGCAAAATCAAACAGCGTTGGGCATGGAAGGCTGTCCAAGGTTTTCAAATGTAACACTAAGGCTAGGAGATGGTCCTTTATCTTGGGACGCTGTCCTCCCACTCCCAGCCATTCACAGTCACAGCAGAGTGGTTATATTAATAGACTGAACCAACAAGTGGTTTTGTCCTCACATTACCTTGATGTGCATCTCAAAACTGTGTTTGAAACTTTAAGTTATTTGATGGTTTTGATACTCCTTGCTGCAGCAATTTGCATTGGGGCAGGCTGTGATAGTGCCCTGGGGTTGCTATGGGAATGGGTGTCTGGGTTTCCAGTGACATCTAGTGAGCAGCTGGCAGTTTGTGAAGTGCTTGGGAGGAAGGATGTTTCTCTTTCCTGGAAGTAGAGGCTTTCTGCCTTCAGGCTGGGAGGTTTTACTCCAAAAGAGATGCTGTGTGGCTGGACCCACTCCGCTGTGGCAGCTTGGAGGAGAAGGCGAGTGCGTGGGACTGGCTCAGACCTGCACTCTGAGGGGGGCACCCTGCTGAGGGCAGCAGGGGTGGCTGGGACAGGAAGCCAAGTGAAGCCTGAAGGGCAAATGGCCGAGATGGGGGTCATGGTCAGGTGTAGTTCACAGGAATCACACTAGATGCCACGCTGCCTGTTGGGGTCATCTCCCTGCCCAGGGGCCAGCCCCAAAGACCACATTCCTGACCTGGACAGAAGCCCCACTGCCTGTACCCCAGAGGCCCTCAGTCACCAACAATCACTTTGGCTAGCTGCCTTTGCTGGCAGGACTGATCCGAGCATGTTCGTGCCTCCCACACAACACCCAGAAGCCCTTGCTCCCAAGGGCCTGACTGTATGGTTGATGCTCATTCAGAAGAGGTTCAGGTGTGTGGACCATCAGCCTTTCTATGCCCCTGCCCTGGGTAGGCGGTCCCAGCAGGCAGAATGACCCTGGAAGCCACTGCTGTGGGGTTCAGCCTTCCTTGCTGAGGGGAGAGGAGCCCCCATGAGATCCAGAGCAGCACTGGGAGGCTGGCAAAGGTTGGCTCCAAAGGCTTGATCCTTGGGGAAAGGGGTGACCCAGAGGGGACCCAGGTGAGGGTTATGCCACACACAGGCACCAGGGCCAAGAAGCGTGTTCGAGCCAGGGAAGACCTGGGGAGACAAGTCGGAGAGATATGTGTGGAGTGGGCGCCTTCCTGGACCAGGGCCAGAAGGATCATCACAAGGGCTGGGGTTTGTTCCTTTGGTTCTTAGAAGGGACATAGGTGGAGGAGTCCGAGCATCACATCCTCAAACTTTCAAAAGACTTTGGATGCTAAGCTGGCCAGAAGGCCCCAAGATGAGATCCCAGGACCACCCAGCGGGCATGGGTGTCATTTGGCACTCAGGGACAATAGGGACAAAGCATCTCCTAGTACAAGCAAGGGTTCACAGATGGGGCTGCTCCTCAGCCGCCTAGGTAAACTTGTAATGTAGAGAGAAAAGGGAAAAACAAGACTGATTATTACCATCTGAGTCATTCTTAGCCTAGCAGCACATCAGAATCACCTGAGAAACTTTTTAAACCAAATGATTTAACCCAATGATTCAATGACTGTAGGGTACATTCTGGGTAAGATTTATTTATTTTTGTATGACTGGGTTTGAGCCCAGGGCCTTGCGCATGCTCGGCAAGTGCTCTACCCCTGAGCTGCACGTTAAGCCCCCTTTTTATTTTTTGAGACAGGGTCATGCTAACTTTCTTAGACTGCCTCTGGCCTTGAACTCATGATGCTCTTCCCTCAGCCTCTAGAGTCACTGGGAGTACAGTTGTGTATCACCGTGTCCGGTGCAGCTTAGACTTTTAAACGCCCCCTGGGTATTCCTACTGGTGGCCAGGGAAGAGAATGCCTGCTCTGAGACAGAGCACCTCTGACCTCAGAAACATTTAGACCATGGAGAGTAACACATCACTATAACTTGGGTGCAGCACGCCAGGATTCAGTCCAGCTCTTTGTTAAATGATAGAGTTTCCCCTAAGTTGAAGCTGTATTTGTGCAAATCAGCAATCTCTGGAAACAGAGGTGAGAGGGTCAGAAAACACGCCACTGTGAGCACCTCTTACACTGGCAACACAGCTGTGGACCCTGTCACTAAATAGGGAAGAAGGGCTCAGAGGCCACATGCTGCTGTGAGGAAATGCAGGACTCACTATCAAAAATTTAGTGAGACTCCCTCACAGGCCAGGGGATGGCCACGTCTGACCCCGAGCAAAACTACAGAGGGGTCCTTCCCACACTTATGGCTGTGCATGAGAAGGAGGCGTTTCCCAAGATTTGGAGGATGAAGGTGCTGGGCAGTGAGTTCTATCGTAGCTTCCATTTCCCAGGCATCTCCCTCCCTGTCCAGCCTCTAAAGCTCCAGCCCCCGTCCCTGGCTCACCACCCTCTTTCTTACCTTGAAAGCCAGCAAGGTTCGGTAGAATTCTTCTCACATCCATCACTCTGACCTCCTCTCCTGCCTCTCTCTTCTACTTTTAAGGACCTTCATGATGATATTGGGCCCACCTGAATTACCCAGACCAGGTTCTGTCTACTAAAGTCCACTGATTAGAAGCTTTATTCCACCTGCCTTTCCCTCTGCTGTGTAATGGCTGGCACTGTCACAGGTTACAGAGATTAGGACACAGATATCTTTGGGGGACCACTGTGCTGCCTACATGTCCCATAATACTTTATGATAGCCTGGTTGTGGTGAGAAAAGGGTTGGGAGTCTGAAAGCCTAGCAAGGCTGCACAGGTGTCAGAAAATTCCCAGCTGGGAGTGCTGGCACACACCTGTAATCCAGGCCACTCGGGAGGACCTTGAGTTCGAGGCCAAAGGCAGACTGAGCAATTTAGCAAGACCCTGTCTCAAAACTTTAAAACATTTAAAAAGGGGCTTGGGGTGCAGCTCAGTGGTAGAGCACTTGCCGAGCATGCGTGAGGCTCTGGGTTCAACTCACCAGTACGGCCAAAAAAAACATGGAGGAAAAGGAAGAGAGGGAGGAGGGAGAGGAACAGGGAGGAGGAGGACACAGGTGCTTCTGCTGATTATCCCAGGATGGAGCCACGGTGCATTAATCACAGCGACCAGAGAAGGGAGGCCTGAGACCTTGAGGATCTGCACGCACCTCCCTCGCCTGATCACAGCAGGCTGTGCTTCCCAGAAAGCGGACGTGTCAGGCGGGGTGGAGGAGGCCAAGTGTCTCTCAGGGCCAGAGGCATCATGTCTGGAATGAACCAGAAACTTAAAAGCTAACCTGTTACGAAGTTGGCCAAGAGCAGAAAGCTCAAAACTTCCTAGTCCAGCCCCAGCCCTTGCTCACCTGTGTAACTGAGTAAGCAACCGAAAGGGGCTACACATCCCAGCCAATGTCCCAAGTGCAGCCAGCTCTCAGGCAGGAGCTACCACCGGAAAGGACATATTTGGCATAAGAATAGTCTTCTCAGTGGTTTCCCTGTCTTTTGCTCCCCTCATCTCTCCCTGCCTCTCCAGCGATCTTTCCAGATGATAAAGCTGAGCGCATGAGGCCAGCGGAAGCCTCCAGCAGCTAGCTCCAGGTCTCTTGGCAATGAGGTCCATGCTCCACGGGAAGACTGTCAAGCCTCTTCTCAACCTGGACCTGCCCTTCCATGTAAGCAGTTCTTTTCCCTAGAAATGAAACCATCTTAACATCTGCAAGTCCTCTGGAATAAACTCCAACTTGCCATTCAAGACCAAACCTCTGTTCCCCAGGCCTCCCTTCCTCTGCTCACACTCCGGACTGTCCCCCTGTGCTAAGTACTTAGAAAGCAAGGGAACTGTCTTTCTCATAGATGTCCCAGGGACCCACCTCGCAAGGGGCCTGGCACAGTGGGTACCCTAGAAATGACTGCCATAGGAAGGAGGTTTATAGGAGGTTGGCATGCCCTGCTTTTCCAGTTCCCTAGGAATTAGGAATTTGGAAGTAGAAACAGGAGGAGTTTCATTAATGTCTGAAATTGAACTAAGTCCCTGGTTAAAAGAAGAATCATGTTGGCAGTTCTGGTAGATTGATGGCACTCCTGACCACAATTAACAGCCTCCCAGTATCCACACCCTTGGCAACATGACCTTGAAACTCCTGTGGTGGAGAGGTAGAATGTGTTTTCTCACCCTTTGTGCTTGGGGTGGGGGTGAGGGGTCATGGCTTGCTTTGGCCAATAGAACACAGCAGAAGTGGTGATGTGACATGTCAAGTCCAGACCTCAGGCGGCCTATAAGTGCTCTGCTCTTCTCTTAGGTCCTCTGCCTCCACCAGGAGGACAAGCCTGGCCTAGCCATGGGAGGAAGCTAGAGGATGCTTTGCTGGTCTATGGAGTGGAGCCTGGTTATCCGGGAGCCATGGTTGATGGGCCAGCCCCCAGCTCTACTGCCAGCTGACCACGGAGCAAGGCCTCCTCAACTCAGTTACCAGAGTCATCCAACCTGTGGACATATGAGCAATAAGAAATGACTATTTCAAGCTACTACATTTGTAGGGATTTTGTTATACAGCATAATAGACAGCTGATATAAGATGCTTGAGGATTGAGAAGCAAATGAGGAATGAGAGCTTGGCTATTCTGAGAGTGGAGGGCAGAGGGTTTATTATAGTCATGTGTCACTTAATGAGGAGGATTCTGTTGTGTAAACATCACAGAGTGTACTTACATAAACTAAGACCACTATGACATCACTGTCGTTAGGTGCTGTTGAGTCAGGTCTGATTCACAGTGACCTTCTGTACAACAGAACAAAACACTCCCCATACTACGCCATGCCTGACACTATTATCAGTGCTTCTCTGCTATCCATAGGGTTTTCAATGGCTGATTGTTTTGGGAGTGGGCTGCCAAGTCCTTGTCCCTAGTTGGTTTAGTCCGGAAGCTCAGCTGAAACTTGTCCACCAGGTGGCCCTTCTGGTATCTAAAATACTGGTGGCATATCTTTCAGCATCACAGCAATACGTTAAGTCCCCAGGGCACGACAAGCTGACAGATAAGTGGGGAATGACATCACTCGGTGATATAATCTCTTAAGACCACTGTCATATATAGTGTCTGTTGTTGACTAAGCTATTGTGATGTGGCACATGATTGTATTTTAATTATTAACCTTTAATTTTAGGGCGTATGAGGTCCTTTCCCCTTTTGATCTACACGAAGATTGCTTTTCATGTGCTTCTTCCTGGAGTTCACTTGGGGACTAAAGCAGGAATGGACTCTAACCTGACATTTTCCTGAGTGGAAATAATTAATCCAATGCTTCCTGAAATAAGGAAGCCATCAGAGGCCTATTTTTTGAGCTGCCTAATGAGTCTGGAATTTGTGTTCTGGATGCTGGCTTTAGGAAGAAGTTATGGGCCTGGTGAAAAGAGCACTTAAAGAAGGGCTGATCCAGCTGGGCGCGGTGGTGCACGCCTGTAATCCCAGCAGCTTGGGAGATGGGGGCAGGAGGATCGCAAGTTCGAGACCAGAGGCAGTCTGTGTAACTTAGTGAGACCCTGTCTCAAAAAGTAAAAAATGGGCTGGGGGTGCAGCTCAGTGGTCCAGCACTTGCAGAGCATGCGAGCGTGAGGCCCTGGGTCCAACACCCAGTACCGCAAAAAAGAAGAAGAAAAAAAGAAGGGCTTATCTGGAACATCAAAAATAAAAATGAAGATAAACAGGGCCAGCTGGACCCTGAAAGTTTGGCAGAAGTGGAAGTGAGACACCAGGTCAGGGAGTGTGGGGTGATGGCAGCCATTTAGAGGCAGGCTGAAGACTGGGACACCTGATTACCAGTTTGGCACCCCTGAGTTCATTCATGTCTCCCAACCTGAAATGGACCTGGTCTTGTTCCTAACATTCCCTCATAACTCACCAGGCCTGAGTCAAGGCTACTTTGGGAATTGCCCCAAAGCAAGCTTTAGAATTTTTTCTTTTTACCAAGGTGAGGAAGGAGACCAGAGGGCTGCTCTTGTCTTTGAAATTTATCCACCACTCTGAACTCAGGTCAAATCTCACTGCTTCTCTGGCCACCCACATAAGGGCGCCCTCCATCGCCTGAACTCCACTAACAGTTCCTGAGGGCAAGAGGTGCACATCCTGTCTGGCCTGACAGGTAGCTTAACCTTCTCTAACTCACCAAGCCTTCCCCACGGGCTTAACTGCCTCAGGTGCAGATGCTCAGGATTTCACTTCTGCTGAACAGGGAGAATCTTGGCTCCCAAGCACCACGAATAACGTCGCTTCCAGGAGAAGGGTGTTCTCTGTTCGAAAACAGCCAATCTGTAAGTGGCCGTTTCCAAGGTGGTCAGCTTGGAAAGTGGAAGAAATTCATCTCCCTTGATTTTAATTAAAAAACAAATTCATTCCAGGCACGGTGTCACACACCTAATAATCCTAGCGACTTGGGAGGCAGAGACAAGATCTCAGGTTCAAGGGTAGAGGCAGCCTGTGTAACTTGGACCCTGTCTCAAGATAAAAAATTTAAAAGGGAGTAGCCCAGAGATAGAGCACTTTTAAAGTATGCACAAGACCCTGGGTTCAGACCCCTAGTACAGAGAGAAAGAAAGAAAGAAAGAAAGAAAGGAAGGAAGGAAGGAAGGAAGGAAGGAAGGGAGAAAAAGAAGGAAAAAAACCAAAGAAACAAATTCAGAGCTGTTTTGCAGGATTTATCTGTCCTAGTTCAGTACAAACTTCTTTGATAGAATTTTCTCCAACCTCCGATCTGCAAATAAACTCCACTTCACTGAACTGGGCTGGGATTTAGCTCAGTTGGTAGAGCGCCACTCTCCAGTCTCTGAGGTCCCTAGTTCGATTCCCAGCACCACAAAAAATGGGAGAAGGACATGGCAGCCCATCCCGAGGCAATCCTGAAACAATCAGCCATTGAAAACCCTGTAAGGGTGGCTATGAGTCAGACACGACTCCATGGCACCTAACAACAATCACTGAACTGAGGTGAGCTCTGATCCAGAAGGCTTTTCCCCTTCCCCCGCTTGCACACCATAGCTCTTTTCTTTCTGAATTGCTGCAGTACCGAGATGGCTTGGAACAGTTGCTCCACATGTGGTCATCCACTTTTCCTGCCTTGGGCCACAGATGTCAACTTTCTTCTTCTGGCAACAGTTATGAGGGCAGGCCCAGGGGCTCACAGCCACTTAGAGCTCTCTCCTAGGAGGACCCGCTGGCAGGGAGGGCAGAGATGCCAGGATGCAGGCAGCAGCTCAGCCAAGGGTCCTGATTCCACTCGGCCTTCCCACCTGGCGCCAGCCACAGTCCCCTGTGGCTCAGTCTCCACTGCATAATCCCACATTCTCTCATGTGTTCCTGCACCAGACCCCAGAAGGCCTGTAAAGGACTCTGCTCTACCAGCATCCCTTGGTCCAGCCAGGAAGAGGAACACAGGCCTGTAGAATGAGCGAGACTCTTCCAGCTGTAGCAGTCAGGGTGCTGTGTTAGAAGAGGGTTGGGGGTCTGAGCCAGGTGCTGACTAACCACAGGGAGTTAGAAGGACATGGAAGAGGACTTTCTATTCCAGGCACAAAAATGACAAATGACAAGATGTTTTAGGGCTGGACTGGCAAGTGGCTTTGGAATGAAGAGAAGTGGAAGAAAACAGGTGGCTTTGGTTGTGCTGTTCCAGTCTTGATTGTTATGCTGGAGAACATGCTGTCCTATCATATAGTTCGGTGGTTTCTACCTTGTTTTTAGCAACAGAAGCCTTTTGTTTCCACATCAAATATTACCCAGAAGCTTTCTACAGATCAGAAGACAGCAGGGCAATGCTGGGCAAGGCAGAGGTGAAGAGCACAGAGTCACTTGCCTGGGACCCTTCTGTCCCCTCATCCTCACCTCACACAGCTACCTCCAAAGTCCCCCACCAAAGCCTGGAGTTTTGTGAAGTATGACAACTATGACAGACAGTGGAGAGCCTGTGAGAGGGTTTTCTGCAGAAGAACCCAAGTGGTTTAGAAAAATAACAGATTGAACCAGCTGAGGAGAGCAGCAGGGAGCCCAGAAAGAGGTGTTAAGAGTCTGGGCCTCCAAAATGGCGGCTATGAGAAGGAAGAGGGACCAGGATTCAGTACAAAAGAAGCCACAAACAATAGAGCCTTCAGAGCCTGGGGCATGGCCCCAGTCAGAGAGGAAGGTGACAGCTGCTCTTTAGACTTAAAGAGGTGGCAATAATGGCAAGTAAGAAAACAAAAACAAAACCAGAAAATCAAGTTATCCCAAAAGCTGCCAAGCAAGAATGGGATCCCCTCGACTGCTCAGAATGGCAAAGTAAGGCAGCTCCAGAGAGGCCCACTGTTGTGGCAAGAAAGCAGGGGGCTAAATGGTTTATTGATTGGAATGAAGAGGTTTAAGTCTTGACACAAAGCTAGAATTAAGTGATACCAAATTACAGTAAAACCTTGTTGTTTTGATATTGGTTAATTAAAAATAGCAACTATTTCAAAGCCACATCTAGTCCCCAATCAACAAGACACTTTATTACTGTTTAATAAAAATGCTGAGGTAAGCTGAACCTGGTCAATGCAAAGTCCAGCGGGGCCTGGAGAATTTTTCCTTTTGTTCTTTAGCTTTCAAATTAATAAGGTTTTATGGTAGGAAAAGTTCAGATACCTGCCACAGCAGCGCCAGTAGAATGCTGGCTGCCACAGAATATGGCTCTAAGGTAATTCATTTTTCTGCTTGGCCTGAGAACCTAATACATCTACAGCTATAAATTCTAGAAATTTCTGTTCCCCAGAAATTTTCCCTTACGTGTTAGGAGAATCTAGCCCATCCATACAAAACCAGTTACTGAAAAAGCACACTTGTGTCCATCCACTATTTTATTTTTGAGACTAGCTAGTAGTGAGCTGTTGTCTTCAAAAGTGAGCACTGGCCAAGTGAGGCTCCCTGTGTGAGGTCAGCCTGGCCCTGGGGTGGGAACCCCCCTTTCTCGTTCATGACTAGCTTTTGCACTTTTTCCTGCCAAAAGAGGTCTTCAGAAAACACAGAGGTATTTTCTTCTTGTTTTGTTGCTAGGTGCCATCGAGTCGTGTCCAACTCATAGTGACCCTCATAGGGTTTTCAATGGCTGAATGTTTTGGGATTGCCTCAGAGTGGATTGCCACATCCTTCTCAGATTATATTTTCTTACAGAACAAGTATTCATGACATTTTATGCTTCCACACAAGATGTTGTATTGAAGGAAAACTTTTGTTATGCCCTGCTCTGGGTCCATGTCAAGCTCACTGAGATTACAGAGCCCCAGAGGTCACCTCGCCACACAGCTGCCCTTGTCCTGGTCCCCAGGGCACCTGTTCCTAATGCTTGTGCAGGACCTCGGCTGGGGCTTTGGAGGCCAGTGCTGTCTGCACATTTATCTGCCCCAACTGAGTCCCTGCCTGGGCATGGCTTGGTTAGCAAAGGCCATTACTGTCAAGAAGACAGGAGGCTTTCCAAAGGATAAATGTCACTTTCAGGCCACATACATTTGCACAGAAACAAATGAACATCTTTGAAATTGAAGATTCATTATTCTCTCTTCTGGTGCAAATAGCTACTTTCAGAAGACAAGCACAAATTATTCTGGGAAAGGGATTTGTCATGACAGAAGCTGTCTTCACTTTCTCTGTCCTTTTTCCTCTCCCTGGTTGGCTTGTGTAACTCAGTGGTTTGGTCTGCAAGGGCCATCATAACCACGGACCACAGGCTGGGGACAGCCAGCAGCACTGAAGCTGGAGGTCTGAGACTGAGAGGCCAGCAGGTTGGCTTTTTCTGAGGCCTCTGTCCTTGGCTTGCTGGTGGCCATCTTCTCCCTGTGTCTTCCTATGGGCTTCTCTGTGTGTGTCTGTGTCCTTTTTATAAGCTCACCAGGCATGCTGGACTACAGCCCACCCATATGACTGCGTTTTTACCTTAATGACCTCTTCAAAGTACCTATCACCAAGTACAGTTCCATTCTGAAGCCCTGGGGTCAGGATTTTACCACGTAAATTTTGGAGGGACCCGATGTCATAACACTTGGGGACTGGCATAATCTCTACCCAGACCAAAACTTAGATTTAATAGCTTGAAAGACCTTCAAGTTGTTGGTGATATGCAAAATACATAAAAATATCAAAAGCCCTTTAAATTCAAATTATTAAATAAAAATAAGCATTTCTACAACGTATAGAGGTTATGCTGTGCTTATTAGTTTTATTTGTTGATAATTTTTATATTTTCTTCTCCTTGTTTTGTTATTGTTGTTGTTGTTGTTAGGTGCCCTTGAGTCGGTATCCGACTCATAGTGACCCTCTGTACAACAGGGGAAACACTATTGTCAGTGCTTCTCTGCTGTTTATAGAGTTTTCAATGGTAGATTGATTTTTGGGAGGGGGTTGCCAGGTCCTTCTCCCAAGCCTACAGCTTCTGGTGTTCCCAGGCGATCTCCCCTCTAGGTACTAACCAGACCTGACCCTGCTTAGCTTCCGAGATCTGACGGGATCGGATGCCACAGGGCTACAGCTGCAGGCTGTTTTGTTATTAGGTGCCATCAAGTCGTGTCCGACTCATGGTGACCCTCATAGGGTTTTCAGTGGCTGAATGTTTCGAGATTGCCTCAGGAGTGGATTGCCACATCCTTCTCAGATTATATTTTCTTACAGAACAAGTATTCATGACATTTTATGCTTCCACACAAGATGTTGTATCGAAGGAAAACTTTTCTGTTATGTAGTAATAATACTTTAAAACAGACTATTATCAACTTCTTTGTAAGTATGTTGGAATAAGGCATGGCAATTATGCAGTAATTATAAAAATAATTGGAGTCAGTTGTGGTGGTGCAGGACTTTAATCCCAGAGATTTGGGAGGCAGAGACAGGAATATCGCAAGTTCGAAGCCAGAGGCAGCCTGTGTAACTTAGTGAGACACTGTCTGAAAAATACAAATTAAAAAACTAAATAGGGCTTGGGGTACAGCTCAATGATTGAGTGCTTGTAAAAAGGCATATGTGAGACTCTAGGTTCAACTCTCCAGGACTGCAAAAAGTAAGTAAATAAATAATAATAAATAAAAATAATTGGACACTTGTCACCATAAGACAATGGATTGGTTTTCTTCTTTTTAAAGTCATCTCTTTTTTGTTTTATTTGACACAGTCTCACAATGCAGCCCAGGCAGGCCTTGAACTTGCGATCCTCCTGCCTCAGTCTCCCAAGGGCTGGAATTACAGGTGTGCTCTCTTAAGGGCATCTCTTAATATGTAATTCACAAAGCTCACCAGGGCACTTTATATTTTCTTCCAATACAGCTTAGAACCTCTCTTGAGCATCCCATATTCCTTCTAGCAAATTCTCTATTATTGGCTGTTCATTGTACTAAGTCTAGGCTAAGGTTTTAAAGAAAACAAGGCACAGTGGAAAGCGAGCCTTCCATCATGGGGCCACTCACCTATCTAGTTGGAACACAGGGCTCAGCACTCCCCAAGGTGGGTGGGGGCTCCTGCCTGGACCCTCTGGATGTCTTCCCTTGGGGCCTTAGCTACCTACATTGCTTTATAGTCAGTGCTTTGTTTCCAGAGTACCCTCTCCATCAGAATCACACACACACACACACACACACACACACACACACACACACACACACACACACACGGCACCCCCATCCTTACCTCTTGACAAATATAGACTTTCTTGGTTTATAGAAAGCAGGTGTTTAGGTATTTGGGAGGTTGTCAAGCCCAGTGCCACCCCAGCTTTGACTTCCCTGGCTCTTCAAGGTAATCCTGGGCAGGGCATACCTGAGATTGTATGTTCCCAGAATGAGCACTGCAGTGAGCATTGGCAGCCTTGGTCTGCCCCATTATTTCCCTTTATTTTCATGTCCTGCTCCTCCTCCCCAGTTGCTGGCTCCTATCCATCACCTCTTCCTAGGGACTTCCAAATCCAAGAACCAAGTGACCAGTGAGCAGGTTCCCATGTCCACCAAAAGTTCAAGAAGTGCAATTTAGAATCCATACCATTCCCTTCCCGCTCTCTAACCCACAGTGCTCAAGCTCCAGAGCCCATGCAGAGGTGAAGGGGACCTGGTACAAAGTGCCTGGCTGGCTGTTGTCTGACCTCTAACCCTCCACCTTCAGCCCAGACCACCCATCCCCATGACCATCTCAGGCCACAGGACACCTTCACTTGAGGCCTCCATCCTGAACATGCACATCCACATCAGGAGGTGCAGCACTGGCAGAGACAGACTGGGGTCTCTGAAAGAAACTAACAAGGTCAAGATGTTTTAAAATAGTTACTAGGCACAGAAGATACCTTAAATAGATGGATTAGTAAATGTACAGGAACCAACAGAGATATGGGACACTGAATTTCTTATTCAGACATCAGCCCTTGCCACCATATTAGCAAGGGGAGGCAGCATGTGCATTGGTGGTGTGGACCCAGCATCATTAGACTCCACTGACCAGTCTGTTCCACATAGAACCCTTGGGATATTCAGCTGTTGTGCGATGGTGCCACCTGGTGGTCACTTGTGGAAAAGCCCCTCTACTGGTTTCTGTCCCTACCTGTTTCTGTTGGGACTAAATGAAATGAACATTGATATTCACCTCTCTTGATTTTAAAATCTCTAAAAAAGTGAAATATCTCATCTATTGCCGCTAATGCATTATGGAAAAGACAATGGACTTAAAATGAGGAGATCTGGGTTCAAATCCCATTTTGGCATCATTGGACTCTCGGAAAAGCTATTCAGCATCTTAGTACTCACTGTTTACAGGGAGAAGGAAAATAGTGGCATAGTGGCACATCTACCTCCCTACCTCCCGCTGCACCCAGGGCCCTCCTCCCACCTCCCCCAGGCATGCTCTCCCGTCCCTCCTGAGCCTTTTAAGACCGACAGCCTCTGTCATTTAGAGCCCTGATGCCCCCGGCGGCTAGTCACTCACAGGGGAGGTGTACATCTGGGCCTGGGCCCCAGAAGCAACCAAGGACATAATGCAGGCCTCTTCCCTCCCCCCAGATTCCATGAGTGAAAGAAGACCTCTTGGCAAATGAAGAAGCTGAAGCCCAGATAGGCTACAGGACTTGTGACAAATTGTACAGCAGGAAAGTGGTAGAGCCAGGACGGCTCCTGCTTATCCAGGCTGTGTGCTGTGCCGGCTATGGAGGGAGGGTTCTCAGAGCCTGTGGCCTGTGAGAACCACCTGGGGAGCGTGAGAGTCCCTGCCCAGGTCCCACCAATGAAATCAGATTTTCTGGGGGCTGCATCTGGGGCTGGCAGTTGTGAAAGTTTCCCTGGTGACTCGGGTGCGGCCAGAGTCAAGAACCCCTTTAGATTCTGACACTGAGGTTCCACTCACCATCACGTGGCCATGCGACCTGAAGAAAGTCCTGGCCTTTCCGGGTCTCACTTGCCAATGGCTGTGACGGTGCCTGATAAGGCAGAGAGGGAGGACCAGGCCGTGGAGCAACCACCAGGTCAAAGAGAGACAGGTGTTAGGAGAGGGAACAGAAGATGGGAAGTTTGCCGGGCTCTGGCGACTAGATTCACAGGAACAGATCTGTGTCAACAAATGGTCGTCTAGAAGGTAGTGACAGCCATTATTTAGCAGAGGCCTGTTTGAACTAAGCCCCCTGCTGCGGAACCTTCTCCAACAGCCAGCATGTCCCAGGCCGAGTCCCCAGCGCTGCCAGTGTGGCTCCTTGTGCAGATGCACTGCTAAGCGTATACGGAGCAGGCTGGCTATGAAGCCACCCCCGAAGTCTCCCGTGTTGCAGGCTTGGCCCCCGTGCAAGCACTGCTCAGAGGGGAGGCCTTGAGGAAGTGAATGGATCAGGAGGGCTCTGCCTTCATTAATGGACTGATCCACTGATGGATCTGAAATGTGAATAGACCATTGGGAGTGTCAGTGGGAAAGATGGGGGCCTGGAGGGTTCAGGGATCTGGGGTTACTGAGGCACCAGGGGAGGCATTTGGGAAGCTGGCAGCAAACCCCAGTCCTTGGTCATGTTTATAATTTTTTTAATTTTTTGCAGTACTTAGGGGTTGAACCCAGGGCCTTCCACATACTTTGCAAGTGCTTTACCACTGGGCTGCTCCCCCAGCCCATTTTCTACTTTTTGCCTTGAGTCAGGATCTCCCTAGGTTACCCAGGCTATCTCTGATCTCAACCTCACAATCCTCCTGCCTCCACCTCCCAAGTCACTGGGATTACACGCAAGCACCACCATTCTCAGCTTATGAAAGAGTTTAAAAACAGACCCAAAAGAAACTTGTTAGGTGGCATCATGTCAGGCCCGACTCATTCTGACTCTATGTACAACAAATCAAACACTGCCAGACACTGTGCCATGCGTGGCACTATGTCAGTGCTTCTCTGCTATTCATAGGGTTTCCAATGGCTGATTGTTTTTGGGGGAGTGGACTTCCAGGTCCTTCTCCCAAGGTTACAGCACCCAGTATTCCCAGGAAGTCTTCCATCTAAGAACTAACCAGGCCTGACCCTGCTTAGCTTCCACAGGATCTGATGCCTCGGTGGCACAGCTGCAGGCAAAAAAAAAACTTAAGAGGATGATTTATTTAGAATTGGGGAAGAGGCAAATACCATGAGTACTGGGGGTTTAAACCAGCCTGGGGTGAAGGGAGATGGAAAGACAGAGGGAAAGTTATGCTTTCTGAGGTAGAATCAAAAGGCAGGTAGGTCCAGCCATGAAGAGTCAGAGCACTTACACTTCTGAGTTAGAGGTCAGGAAGCATGTAGGTCCAGTAATGAGGCTCCAGGCATCTACGAACATCTGTGTAGAACTGTGGGCAGCTGCAGGCTCTGGACACTGGAGAACTGTGGACAACTGCAGACTTCTGTGGGTTGCTCTGGACATTGGCAGGCTGTGGACACCGCTCTGGACCTCTGTAGACACTGCTGAGAACTCTACACATTGTTGAGAGCTGTTGATATCGCAAACTTCTTGGAACACTGCTATTCGCAAAGGATTTTATCTGCCAGGGAAGCACTGACCACTAGGTCAAGCCATTTGTCTCAGAGGAAGCTCACATTGATATTCATGTCTCCAAAGGTGAGTGGGAAGCAGGTAGCTGCACAGGCCCCTTGTGCCCCTTTCTTCCTGCCTAGAGCCCCCTACCAGGAGGTGGTAGAACTGGAAGGTAGGGCCTGGTTGGGCGAGTGGATCACTGGGTACATGCCCTTGAAAGATATACTATGTCCCCAGCCCTTCCTATCTCTCGCTTGCTTCCCAGCTGCTACGAGGTGAGCAACTTTCCTCCACAACAGCCTTCCACAATGATGTTCTGCTTCACTACAGGCTCTAAAACAATGGAGCCTGCCAAGCAAGGAACTGACACCTCTGAAACCATGAGGCAAAATAAATCTTTCCTCCTTTAAACTGTTCTCTCAGATATTTATCACAGAGACAAAAAAAAAACTAATACACGGCCATCACTGCCGTTTATGGAGAACTCCCATGGGACCCAGGTCCTTACTCTGACACTGAGGTTCCCTGGCCTCCCCTTTGGCTACTCTCCCCTGGCTCACTCTGCCCCCATGATGGCCAGATGCTGTTCTTGAACACAAGAGACAGGCTCCTACCTCAGGACATTGGCATATTCTCATATAGTTCTCTGGGTCACTGTCCCTCTCAGTGTCCTGGTAGCCCTCCTTGACTTCATTCCAGTTCCTACTGAAATGTCACTTTCTAACACAGCTCCCACCCACTCATGCCATCTCTTGATTTTTCTTTTCACTTATCATACCCAACATATGTATTTGTTTCTTTGCCTACTGTCTCCAGCCACCCCATTCTTATTAATGAGCTTCCTGGGAGCAGGGACTATGTCTCCTCACCACAATCCCCTGTGCTTGGAGCAGGCCTGGGTCCCGCAGACTCTTGGGCAACCCACCTCTGGAGTGGACACCGGCTGGCGATGGGCACTAAGACACTCCACAGTCCTAGGTCAGAACTTTGGGGGACACCAACCCTCAGACACCAGGAGGCTGGATGTGAGGGCCTGGAGGGCCCGCAGCATGAGGGCTCATGGCTCAGCTGAGGGAAGAACAAGGGCAGGAGCCTGAGCACTCAGGACACAGGCCCGGCACCTCCCCGGTGTGGGAAGTGACTCGTTCATGTGGCCACTCCAGCCTCCTGCCTTTCCTGCCACTCCCCTGCCACCCCAAAGCCACTGAGCCACAGCCACCTGTGTCTACTCACCCTGCATTATTTTTCCCCCAGCACATTTCTGTCTTTGCAATTGCCTTTGTTCTCCATGTTCCCAAGTTCAGAATTTGTCAGAGCCACATTGTCCCTTAGTGATTAAGACAAACTGCCAATGTGGGCCACATATGTGATTCTGCATGTTTCAGTGGTCACATTAAAAATGTAAAAGCAGACACGCAGCCCTGGGTTCAATCTCTAGTACAAAAGAAGAAGAAAGGAAAGAAGGAAGGGGGAGGGAAGGGAAAGGAAGGAAAGGAAGGAAGAAGGAAGGGTAAAATGAAATAGGGGAAATTATTTTTAATAATATTCTTCTTTTACCCAATATATCCAAAAGATATATAATTTTAATGTGATTAATATCAAGCCTAAGACAGTTTATGTTCTTTTCTTCTTACTAAGCCTTGGAAATCCAGCTTGTACTTCACACTCAGAGTCCCCTCCATTCAGATGTAGCTTCTTTTCCCGAGCTCGATAGTCCCATGTGCCCAGTGGTTTCCCTCCTTGCTCCCTGGGCCCAGTACAGAACCCACAGGAAACAGCAGGTGCTCAAAACATTCTGGCTGACAAAGGAAAGCAACATGTCAAGACCTAGGTCCCTCACTCATGTCCCTGGAAAAGGGTCCCGCCTCACAGATGTGTGTGCACACATTTGGGTGTGCGTGTGTGCATGTGAGTGGGCAGGTAGGAGACAGAGCTTGAAATGCTGGACCAGGACCCACTGGGCACCAGGGACCCCTCAGCCTTTGCCTTTGCGGTCTGCCTATCTTTTCTGCATAAATGGGAAGGAGGTATCCTCCTGTGGGGAGGAAGATTGGGTGAGATGTGCAGGTGAAAGCCCAGGGCACTGACAGGTAAACAGCCGCTTCCCCTCCTCCCTCCTACTGCCTCCTCCCTTCCTTCCCAGCTCACAGGCTGTTGCAAGTCACAGAGACAAAGCTGTGATAGACAAACTCAGGCCTGTGGGACCTCTGTGTCCCTCTCTCACTTGGTCATTGTGGTATCAATGGAGAGCCCAGCCTGTGCAGGCTCCTTAGCCAGGTGTTGATCACTGTATCCCGGATCTTAGCAGGTGCCAGCTGCATAACAGGAGCTCAGTAGAAACACAGAGTGAAGGGGTGACTGGATGGGTACTGGAGAGACTGGAGCATCTGCAGCAGCCAGAGCTTCCAGAGGCCTCAGGAAGGCTCCTCCCATGGGGGAACATGGCAGGGTGAGAGGGAAAGGTCAAGCTGGGCCACCAGGGCCTGGCCTATGAGTGCCATCGTACCCATATCCCCACACCTGACCAGTAGTCATTTGTGGTAGGATGGCAAAGTTGGGGGCATCTGCCCAAGGCACTGCTGCAGATGAGCAGGTTCTTCTCAGGAGCAGATCCTGACACCCCCATTCCCACAGTTTCACCACCGAGCAAGGCCTTAGGCTCGAGATGTTTGTCTTTGCAAGTGGGTTCAAAGCCATCACCCAGATTTGTTTCTAAAATGGGCCTGGAAAATGTTCAGGGAAGAATTTATTTTTGCAAGCAAACTTCTGCCAGACAGAGATTGTATCTTCTGGGAAAATGCTAGGTCCCAGCTAATGAGGGAAAAGAGGCACGGAGCAGGGCAGGGAGTTTCAGTTCAAGGCTATTGCTAAGGAGGGCTGTGGGCTGTGAGAGCAGCCTGAAGGTCCAGGAAGGGCTGGGCTGGGGAGGTCCATGGGGGCTGCAAAGGCAGGGCCCAAGCCCTGCTCTCATTTTGGGCAAAAGGACCACCCAGGTGCACCCCAGCCACGCCCACAACTGCACCAGACAGCTCTTCTATAGCTGAAAGGAAACTGGGTTACAGAACATCAAATCCCACCTCAAGTGCAGCTGGGCGGGGACTATTTAAGGAGCCAGTGCTCTGTCAGCTGAGCAGACTACCCGAGGGGCCTGAACGCCTCCTGGCTCTGGCAGCCTCACCCTTTCCCACAGACCAGGTTCTGTTGAGGACAACGGGCTCCTTGGACAGAGGCTTTTCCTTCCGGGTGAGGAGTGAGCCAGTTGCAGATTAGAAGGTGGGTGCCTCAGAGGCCTGCTCCTAAGCCCTCCAGGCCTCCATGGACACCAGAGCCAGCCACAGCACTGACTTCACCGTCTCAGCCACTGGGGAAGCCTGCAAAGATCCCAGGCAAGGAGCCCCTGGTCTCCCTCCACCCTGTCCTTGTCCCCACTCTCTCCTGGGCACTTGGATGAAGGGCTGAGCGTGCTGTGCCCAGTGCAGAGAGCCGACAGTGTTGCCCAGGCACCTGGCCACATTAAGGGAGCACCCTGGCCACATTAAGGGAGCACCATGGCCACGCCCTTGTCCAGTGCTCTCACCTGTTCAGGAGCTGGAGCCCCAAATGCACAGACCCCAAGCTGCATAGTGGCCAGAGCCACGCAGTCCCACATGGCCCACAGGGTCCTGGTGTGGCCCCGATACCCGCTCTCTCCCTCCCCAGCATTTGGTCCTCTTTGGCCTCCCATGTGCAGTCCTGCTTCCCACCCACCCCGTGCTCTGGGAAGGCAGCAAGGGGGGCCTGCAAGCTACTTTCACGATTTCAAAAAGCCCAGAGGAAATCATACATTTACCTCAGTGAGGTTCCCAGACTAAATAAAACATTAAGTTTATTTGCTTTGGGTTGGAGTCCTATCAACTTAGTGTGGTAACTGTGGTTATCTCCACTGATCAGAAGCACTAATTGGCAGTTAGGTGTCTTTGATGAATAAAACTCAAAGAAACAAATTATTATTCAATAAGTGTAGTTTGTTGGGTAGATAAAAGCTTTCAAAACATGGAACCCCTTGAGGAAAGAACTAAAAAGAATCCTTTGTGTTGAAAGGGGTGGGAACCTCTGATCTATACAAATGTCATATTTTCATTAAAACAAAGCACACACATTTTTCCATAGCCCTCTGATGCTAGAACATTCATTAGTATATTCACTTCACAGCATTGCTACAACTAATACATTGTTCCCTGATCGTGATTCACCCAACACTGCTCACAGATGTCCCTTGAGAGTTTGTAGAAAAGGGTCCATCTTCAAAAAAGTTTGGGAAAAACTGGCTAAGTAAAATCAAACCATTGCTTGCTTATGGGATTTCTCAAGTCTTTTAATAGACACTCAAGAAACCCCAGAGGGAGATGGAATACTTGCTCTCCTTGAGGCCAGCCTCAGGACCCAGCCACTGCATGAGGCACTTTGTCAAGTAGCAGGTATTCCACAGAACACTCTTGGGAGTGTGCAGGCACATGATGACGAAGGTGACCCAAGACCCCTTTGATAGTCACAGGTACAGACAAAAATAAAGAGGACGAAGGAGGAGGGAGAAAATCTGTGGGGGCAGATGGCAGAGCTGCTCCCAAAATCAATGCTGCCAGTGCTTCCGGGAATCTGTTCTTTGCTCTCTTCCTATGTCCCCTGCAGAATGGAGCCGGGAACAGGTGTGAAACAGGTGTGGTTGACAGGCATGTTATTCCAGACAGCCAGATTCAGAAGAACTCACTCCAGTGACTCAGGAAACCTGTGTGTGGTTTCATCTCCAGCCTCAGTACACCATCTCCTGTGCAACCAGCAAGAGGTGCGGAGTTCAGGGAGAGCGGCCATGGCCTTCAGCACAGCCGCTGGATGAGGTCCATGGAGCAGGCCTTTCTTCCAGCCCTCAGTCTCTTCTTTCTCTTTCCGGACCAGGCTGCCAGGAGACCACACAAAACCTCCTCCTGGCTTGCCAGCAGCACAAAGGACATAATTATCCATGGTCAGCTATGGTCGTGGCTATGTGACATGAAAAGCAAAGTGGCACATCCAGATGTTTCCCACACGATTCCAAAGGTGCTAGAATGTGGAACAATGTGGAGAAGGCCGGTGGTGGGCAAGGATGAGGGTGGTCCCCTCATGAGGCAGGCTCACACCCATGGCCTCTTTGGCTTTCTGGGCTTCCTTTGCAAAGAGAAAATGGAGCACCTACTTAGGAGAGGAGATAGTGCCTTACAGGCAACTGAGTAGGGAAGAACAGGAACACAAGAGGAAAAGGCCATCTATTCAGCATCTCCAATATGTCTGGCCTTTTCACCTAGATTTTTTTATTCAGCTTCACTGGTATCTAGTAGGTTTATCATCTTCACTTTACAGATGAGAAAAACAAGGCTCAGCAAGGCCCAGGGATCACACCCAGCGTCTGTCTTACAAAGCCCCACAGCTTCTCTCCTGCCACCCTGCCTTTGGGAATTGAGGAGATCTCACTTGCTTTAAGGAAGGTGGTTGCCTGGCCAAGAATTCTGTGAGAAGACCCTGGAGATACCTCTGAGGAACCAGGAGGGCAATTTCAGGGGGAAGCCGAGCGGTACATCTGGATCTCGATTCCCCAGCATCTGAGGCAGAGCAAGGGAGGCAGTGGCAGAACCAGCAAGAAGGTGCAGGCTGACTCCCCAAGGTTCTGGACAGGAAAGAGGCCACTGACCATCAGGTGGTTAAGCCTCGAGCTAGCATAGGCTCCATCACAGGTTGTATTCTATGACTCCTTAAAACAGTGACGGGAAATGAGTGCACAGCTTCTCCAGAATGGTTCCAGAAATGGCTTCCACTAGTGCTGCTTGTGTAGAATTTGTAACTTTAGCCCACTGGCAACTCCCTAGGTGTATTCCCATCTTACTCAGGTTGGCAGTCCCAGGAAGTAAGGGGAGGAAGCAGGAAGTGTTTGCCTCTGACAGATGAGGAAATGGAGGCTCAGGAAAGTAGGGGAGGGCATCCTTTATGCCTGGTGCCTGGCTTTCAGAAGCCCTTCTCTCCATACCAGGTGAGCAGTGCAGTGTCCAGGCCACAAGGCCTGTAAGATATGCCATCCAGCGATATGAAGAGAAGCCCAGCTAACATCTGTGGCTCTTCTGGAACTCCAGTCTCCAGGCACCAGAGTCATAGTTTTTTCTCCCATCCCCCAGTTGTAGACTTAAAAAGTCTGGAGACAACACTCATCTCCAGAAATATTTGCCAGTTTACTGAGAAATGGTCACCAAAAGTCGCCTTGACCAGGATTCACTGACTTCATGCGCAAGCTATCTCCAGCCCAGGCAATTTCTGGAATTTACCCAGAGTTCTACTGGAACCACAAGCAGATGACTGTTCAGTAAACTGAACAGTAAACTGACCCTGGCATTAACGGTAAATTTAATGCTAGCGCTTCTTCCCAGTGACCTCATTTGTTGAGTCAGACTTAATTCTATCACAATCCTTTTGAGCTAAGGATCCAAGGGTGGCATGTCTCCAAGGCATTCTCAGACTGGGTGCTACACTCAATCGCCTTAAGTGAGAGGAAAAAATTCTGTCAATCAACACAGTGAATTCTACCAGTTACTGTGGAATACAGGCATTAATTCATCATTAATTTTTAGTGAGTGTTGTCATGAAATGTTGGTAGGGTTGAGTGAAACTGAAGTTAATCTGAGAGGAAAAACATTCTAAAATCTCTGGTAAGGACAAGAAGCCAATTTAGGGCAGATGAATTTAGGGGCTCTGTGATTTCTATTTGTCATTGGCACCACTTCCATCCCAGGGGAATACAAATGGGCTCATTATAAAGCTCATTATTACATTAGGTCTGTGACAGAGACAACAGGCATTTTAAGACAAGAGAATAGCGAGTTAGAGTTATCAAGTCACCAGTGAAGATAAGGAAAAAAGAAACAACAAGATAAATTAAAATACATAAGCACTCTGGGGCCCACATCAGGCAAACAAATCTTTTTAATTAAGAAAGAAATTTAAAGCATGAAATAAGAGCAAAAGAACCTAAGGACAATTTCTACCAGTGTGAGGTATTGTCAAGAAAGAATTAGGGCAACTGAGGATTATTATTTTCTTAAGCTTTTGATACAAATCTCAGACTTTTATCCCTTCTGCAGTTAGAAAATCAAGAGCCTAGTGGCTCAACTTCCAGTAAGGGGAAACAAAGGACCCACAACAACCTGGGGCTACTAAAATTCCTGAGGCGAACAACTAGTGGAAAGAGATGGCTGCTGAGCCCATACTTTGAATAACCCCAGTTTTTCCTATTCAGCTTACGGGCTGGGCCACAGAGCACAGAGGTAACCTGCAACCTCCACATTCTCCCCCTCAGTTTTCTCCATCAGAGTTGCCCCCTCGCAGTGTGCTGAACCCAAGCTTTATCTACCAGGACATACCCATCTCCAGGTGTCAGGGATGCTGTCTGATGCCCGTATTTGTCTCATCTCCCTGATAAGAGCTGACTCCTTGGGGCACCAAACTTGGGTTGCTGATGTGGGCTTTTGAACCAGACAGGTAGTTTAGTTCCTGGCAAGGTAAAAGGAACTCATTAAAGTTGCAAACATTTTTTTAAAATCCCATTGCCCTTCTACCATTGGAAAAAATCTGGCTATGTAAGAGTGCTCTGCGACATCTACTCCATGGACTCCACAACCATTAAAAATAAGATCTGTATCTCCTCCATGGGAAAGATTTCCATAATGTAATTGATCAGTGAGTAAAACAACAAGAATTGTATATAGTATGATCCAGTTTTTGCAAAACAGCAATAAAAAAGGAATGGCACCCTTTATGGGTGACTATGTTTAAATATAATAGAAAAGTAGTTTTCAACGCCTGCCACCTTGGGTTACAAGCACACGTAAAGGGATTGAAGGGAATGTGTCAGTGAGATTGCCATCACAATTACCAATACCTGAGGTAAATCAGCCTGTAGGAGGAAAGGTTTATTTGGCTCATGGCTTCAGAGGTTTCAGTCCATGGTTACCTGGCCCCATCACTTTGGGCCTGTGGTGGGACCATCTTGGTGGAAGAGGGTGGTGAAGCAAAGCTGCTCACCTCAGGTCAGCTGGGAAGGGCAGGGGCAGGGTCCCAATGTCTTCTTCAAGGGCACACCCCCAAATGACTTAATGATTTAACTTCCTTCCACTAGGCCCTACCTTCTAAAGGTTCCACCACCTCCCAATAGTGCCACAGACTGGGACCAAGCCTTTAACACATGGGACTCTGGGGGCCGATTAAGATCCAAACCATAACAGAACATAAGAAAAAATGTTCTGAAGAACGCATTTACACAAACAAGCATGAAAGTATACACATTAGTGCGTAGTCAGGATAGGTTCTCATGTAAAAGTACAAAGTAAAAATTCTCTCTCCTCCCCCCCCCCCACCCTTAGAGGTCAACCTTAGGCTTTGAGTGAAAGTATGATACATACACATTGACATTCCTCCTGCCTGTACCTGAGAACAGAGGGGCAGGAGGGTAGGACCTCAGGAAGGACAGTCCCCTGTTATTGGGAGGTGGGGGTTTAAAAAAAGGTTTCCTTCACCTCTTCCCTCTCCTCTACTTTTTGTCCTCCTCTGGCGCTCTGTCATAGCACACTTGCCCCTCTTCCCTATGCTTCCATGCCCCCAACTCCACTCCCCGTCTTCCTCTAGGGCACTTTGCCTGGGCTGTGGTATGGTTTGATTTTTACCCAGACCTGACTCATCTCCAGACACCTGTGGACCTCTGGAGATAACACAAGTCTGGTTCTCATTCCTCCCTTTATCCCTCTGGGATTGGCTGACATAAATAAGTTATCACAGGTCACAAAGCGAGCCAGGGGTTTAGCTGAGTTTGTAGAGTGCTGCTCCGCACTCTCTTAGGAGCCAGGTTCAATCCCCAGCATAGCAAAAGGCAAAAATGGGAGAAGGACATGGCAATCTACTTCTGAAGCAACCCTGAAACAATCAGCCATTGAAAACCCTATGAGGGTCACTATGAGTTGGAGCTGACTCAATGGCACCTAACAACAACAAGGTCACAAAACTGGCAGCCCAAAAAACAGGCCTAGGACCGGCCCCCACCCACCCGAGTGAGCATCAGCAGCTGGGAGAACCCACTGAGGGTGGGTTTTCCAACTGTTCACAACTTCCTACAGGGCACAGGCTTGGACACAGCTGCCGGTTGCGTTTATCTGGCTCATAAAGGGTGACCTTTGCCAGTGTCAGCCTCCCAGGAGCCCATTACTGGATCGCCATTTGGCCTGATCTTCATTTCCTCCTTGAGGAGCCTGAGTGCAGGTACTCTGACCACACTGCAAGGAAGCCGCTCTCACTGTCATGGGCTGCACAGAGCCCCTTCTTCCAGGCCATCTCTGAGACTCCATGGAGCCACTTGGATTGGAAGGAGCCTGGCAGGAGGTGACCCCCTACCAAGGCCTGCTTCCCCCCTGAGAACTCAAAGGAGCTTCGAGGGTCCTCAAGAAAGCCCCTGACATCCAGTCTGGCCCCATGCTCCGGGTCTCAGTGAATGGCCCCTTTCTACCTACTTGTACAAACCAGATACCTGGTGTTCATCCTGCCCCTTCCTGTCCCTTTGCCCCTTGGGAATTTGCAAACCTTGTTGATTTCACCTCTTAAAGGTCCTTCCAGCCCACCATACCCCCTCAATCCTGTCCTACTCACTATTGTCTCCTGGCTGGGTCCATGCAGGGTCTCTGACTGGGCCCCTCTTTTCTTCAGCTCCCTCCCAACCCCTGGAATGGGGCTGGGTGGGGCCTGGAGGAGAGGCCAGAGTGTGGCTCCCTCAACTCCTCAGTGATGCCCATGCAGCCGGGGCTGTGTGTGCGCCACTCCAGGCCATTCTCCCCATAGCAGCCAGGGTAATCGTACTGAAACACAAATTTCACTGTCACCTGCCTCCTTGAAGCCCCTCAAAGGCTTCCAAGGTGGCCCCTCTGGTCTAGACATGCACCCCCTAAAATCTCCCTTCCATGGAGGGCCACCTCCCCTCCCCGTTCTTCCTTCTCAACCTGCAGGCAAGCTCTCTGTGAACTCTACCCTCTTCCTTCTTCACACTTCCCTGTAATTACACATCCATGAACATGATGATGTGATTCACATTTTCCTCAACTCCTCCAGGAGGGCAGAAGGAGGTCCAAATGTGTCATTGTTGTAGCACATGCTAATAGCTCAGGACTACTGTGGAACTTAACAGTTAACGACCACATGTGCCCAGGCAAAGGCAATGATGGTGGATGCAGGACTAGAAAGGTCGCAACTTCAAACCCAGGATTCCAGGAAAGGCACCCAAAGAGGCAGCATCTTGTGAGCTGAAAGACTGATGGCACATTTCCAGACCAAGGCACAGGGGTGAGAAGAAGTGTGTTCTGCAGGTAACAGTACAAACAGGGGTGTGGAGATGGGCTGGGTGGAACAATGAACAACCCACAGCAAACAGTGAGTGGGAGATGAAGCAGAAAAGATGGGCTGTGCCCTGGTCATGCAAGATCTTCAGCACTGAGCTGAGGAGTCTGGGCTTGATGCTGTGGGTCATAGGAGATCTTGAACACTAACTTTAGCCTGAGAGGCCCTCCCTAGCATTTCCAGCCCTCACGTAGTAGACAAGCATGCCACTGATGGAAGGGACCCAAGTGATCCAAGCCCAGCTCCTTCACCTGGAGGTCACCTCAAGGTCACACAATTGACTCCCAGAGCACTGCTCTTTCCAAAAGAAAAGACGATTATCTTAATCAAGTGTTAAACTGGTTTCCATTCCTCATTATTTCTCCTTGTTACTCCCACCAGTGAACCTCCTTTTCTCTGCCCATTATTAGAAAGTATGCTTGCTCATAAAAGCATCTCTTCTGGCTCTTCCTCTGCCAGTCCCAGATCCTTTGTAGGCCTGTCTTCTGGATCTCATTCTGACACATACATTGAGGACTTCGATCTGTCCTTCCCCCTCTATGTACCTCAGTTTCCAGGCTGGGCTAAGCCCTGGCTTCCAGGAGCCCTCTACCTGCTCAGTGGTAAGGCAGAAGAATGTGCAAAAGCCCTGTGGCAATCTCTGGCTAGTAATTCCCCCAACAGTTAGGCCCAGAAGTAGCCACAAACGCCCTTGTGGGAACTCTGACATTAACTCCCCATGTGAGTCTAACCTGGTGTTTTTAATTTAATATTTTTAACACCTGCCCTCAGCTGTTGCAACAAGGTAATTGGTGGTATCAGGCACCAAATATAACTCGGTGTGCATAATGAGGCTCTCGAGGACTTCACTGGTGGCCTCCGTCCATGCACGAGATCAAAGAGGAAAGGAGGAAAAATAAACAGACTGAAGCCAGTCATCCTTCCTCTAAAACCCGATTACATCATATCCCCGAGGGCTGACTCTGTTCCTCCCTAAAGAACTGGTGAATCATTATTTTTCTGAAAACTGTTACTCTACAAACGAAGGCGTCCCCATAGCAACCATTTTATATCCTCGGAGCCTCAAGAAGGACGTCCAGGAGCGCGTCCTAGGATGTGAGGCCTCCTGTTTACCTAAGCCTGAGCGAGCAATGGGCAAAGCTCCAGGTTTCAGCCGAGGAGGAAGCTGAAAGGAGCGCAGGGTGCTGGGCTGACCTGCGCTCCTTCTGCAAGGCTGGGCCTGTGGGAGGTCTGCAGGGAGGACCGAGGCCATCTGGTCGCCTCAGGAGGTGGCCCCGGGAGTCCTCTCTCCCTTCTCGTCTTCCCCTTTCATCCTTGTGTCCTCCTGACTGGAAACAGAACTGGAAAACCCACCTCGGGCCTGCGTTGGCCTCGGGCACTCACTTCACAGGAAGAACCGACCAGCAGCTGCCTCACGGGAGCAGCAGCGCATGCCTGGCGCGGGTTCCCCAAAGTGCAGCTGTGCCTATGCCTGTGCCTGCGCCTGCGCCTGCGCCCGCTGCTCAGGGGCCTGGTGGGAACTTCCGGTTCCTGCGGTGCAGCTCTCCTCCCCAGCACCACTGCTCTGCCCAGGAAGACCTAGACTCAGCTCATGGATCCTATGTCTGCCAGAATGGCCATTTTGGCTTAGAGCCAAGGAAAGTGGTTCTATGGCTTGGCGATGACCCCTCTAGTGACTTTAGGGAGATGACAAAGGGAGCTGAGGCAAGGGCTGAGGATGGAAAAAAGTCCCACAGCTAGCTTGGGCCCAGGAGGGGGCCTGAACTTCCTCCCCTGAAGCAGAGGGGAGGAAGTTATAGCAGGTTGCATCCCCAGAAATGATGTGGTGTGGCCTGAACAAGGTATGGCTGGGCCGAGGCTGCCCTGATATGCATCTGGTGGCAGGAAGTGGAGGACAGGTTTGAAGTGCCACTGTTGGGCCCAGAAAGACTGGCAGCCGTGGGACTTTCAGTTCAGCTTGGATCTCTTCTTAGATAAGAATTCACCATAAATCCCATCCATGCAGTGAGCCTGGAGGCTCATCCTGATTCCAAAGGAAGTGAAGCTATGACTCTGATGATCAAGAATTTCTGTCAACCCTAAATTCCTTAAAAAAAAAAAAAAAAAAAAAGACTTTATTTTTTTAAAGTAGTTTTTAGGTTCACAGAAAAATTGACTGGAAGATACAGAGATTATCCATACTCTCCCTACCGCTACACAGGTACAGCCTCACTCTTTATCAACATTCCCCCAGCAGAGTCGTACGTATGCTACATTTGGTGAAGCTTCCTTGGTACATCATTATCACCCAGCGTCTGTTATCACCCAGTTGACACCAGAGTTCATTCTTGGGTGTATATTCTAGAGGTTTGGACAAATTTACAATGATATGTATCCACCATTGTAGCATCATTCAGAGTAGTTTCAAAACATACAAAGAACTCTTAAAATTCAACAATAGGAAAACAACCAATGAGATTAACAAAGGGGGTAAGATCTTGATAGATACCTCACCAAAAAAGATATATAGATGGCAAATAAGCATATAACAAACACAACATACTGTATCAGGGAGCTGCAAACTAAAACAACAGAATCACTGCACATTTATTATAGTGGCCAAAATCTGAAACACTGACAACCCCAAATGCTAGTATGTGGAGCAACAAGGGCTCTCATTTACTGCTGGTAGGAATGTGGAAGGCTACAGCTACTTAAGATGAATTTGGTAATTTCTTACAGAACTAAAATAAACATACTCTTACCATACAATCCAGCAATCATGTTCCTTGTTTGTTAGCTAAATGAGGTGAAAACGTATGACTACACAAAAACCTGCATGTGTTTAGAGGACTTTTATTCATAATTACCAAAACTTGGAAGCAACCAAGATATCCTTCACTGGGACTCCAAAAAATAAATTGTGCACATTTAGACAATGACAAATTATGCAACACTTAACAGGCATGAAATGCTGGGCTATGAGAAGACAAGGAAGAAACTTAAACACATATTACTAAATAAAAGAAGTCAATTTGAATAGGACACAATACTGTGATTCCAATTGTGTGACATTCTGGGAAAGGCAGACTATTGAGACAGTAAAAAGGTCAGCAATTGGCAGGTGTTGGGGAGAGGGAGGGATAAATAGGTGAAGAACAGAAAATCTGAGGACACTAAGCTCCTTTTTTAAAAGATGAAATGCTGTGACTCAGATGTCCATCCATGGATGAGTGGATAAACCAAATTCGGTATTTCCATTCAACAGAACACTCAGATTTAGCTGCAAAAACGAACAAATTGCTGATACCTGGTACAAGATTGATGAACCTGGAAAACCTTACACAGAGAGAAAGAAGCCTGACACAAGAGGTCACATAATGCATGGTTCCATTTAATGAAATACTCAGAATAGATAATGCCAGGGACAGAATGCATATTGGTGTGTGTGAGGGAGAGGGGAGGGATGGGAAGTAGGGCTTACTGGAAGTAGCGTTTTCATTTGGGCAGATGAACATGTCTTGAAACTTGATATAAATGGTAGTTGCACAATATAGTGACTGTCCTAAATGCCACCAAATTGCACATTTTTTAAATGGTTCATTTTATGATTTGATATTTTGTAAATTTCAGCTCAACTTTTTTTAAGTTTGTAGATTTAAAACAAAAGATGAAGAAAGAAAGGAAGAGCAAAAGAAAGAGAAAAGAAAAAGAAAAAAATCTGGATGCTATGACACACATTATAGATCCCCTCAGAAAGGCAAGACTTGCTCCCCCAGTTGCTGGGGTTCTGCCCACAGATCGGCATCAGCTGTTGGCCCTTATGGTCAACTCACCTCTATCTCCCTCTTCCCTCAGGCAGCCACACCCCATGCCCCACTGACTTGGGGTAGAAAGGCCCCATCCTTTTTGCTCCTAGGCAGCTCTGAGGGGGTGGACCTGGCTTCAGTGTGCCCAGGACTGCTGAGCCCCTACTGAGACTGTGCTGGACCTAATTCTTCCCTCTGCCCATGGGTGTCCCCTCTCCTCTCATTCCCTCCCCTCTCCACTCTCCCCTCCTCTCCGCCTTCCTTCCCAGGCATGGAAGCCAAGAATTCTCCCTAACAAACTTCTTCCTGTGAACTTCCGTCTCTGCTGGGCTCCCAGGACCCAGGACTCCTGCGTGCGAATACTCTCCATACACGTGCAAAGCACTGCTTGGGGACCAGAGCCTGGAATGTAGTCTTTGTCCTCACGGACGATAGACTGCAAGGATCCCAGTGCGCCTGGAGTTGCTGTTTTTGTCATCTGAGGAGCAGGTTTGCAGAGCAGGCCCTGAGTGACATTTGGGTTTCGCAGTTGCTCTGGGATTGCTGCCAAGACAGGGCCTCTGCCTGGGGGAAATTTGGAAAGCCCTTCACCAACCATGATGATCCCCCAGGTGACCCGTTTTCCAAGGCTTTTAAAAATAGAAGTGCAAAAACCATTTAATTGCCAAAAACCTGTAAGGTTCTGGCTTCCAAGGCCACAGCCATACTGGAAATGCAACCTTGGAGATAGAGGAGGAAAACAAAGCCATGTTTTCCCCTGGCCTGTGACTCAGAGTAGACACACTGGATGAATGTCATTGTGTGCCAGGCCCTGCGTCATGTGCCCAGCAGTGGTCACTGGACAGTTGGTGTGGCAGAGAGGCCAGCTGTTTGTACTATAATTACACAGGATGGTGAAGGTTTCCAAAGCAGCCTCCCCTTCCACCAAGTCTTTGGAGGTGAGAAAAGAGGGCGTGTAAGAGCCCTAGGCCTGGGAACTCAGGCACCTGAAAGAAGTCATAGCCGCAATGTCTAATCTTCAAAAAGACATCAGAACTACCTCTTTCTATAGGCCCAAGCGATTTCTTTAAAATGCATTTTAAGAGTCCAGGATCAAGAATTTTCTTAAATGCAGTAAATTGAAATTGGTGACTTTTGCCAAATCAGAGCTGACACTTATTTTGGTAGATATTATGAGGGGGGAGCTGGACAAATGATGATGTAAACCAGAGTTCTCTTCTGAGGGAGTGAACCAGTTTTCCCAAACTGTGAGAATCTTCTTTTTCCCTATAGTAACTGAGACGTGAATAAAAACCACTTGTGTGTCTTAAGATCCCCTGGATGTTTTTCTGCCTGAAGCTGTCTTCCTGAAATCTATAAATGCACTTGAAGCAATAAAACTGTAGTTTGGAAGGTGTAATGCAGATTTCATTTTACTAATTTGGTATCCCCACTTGAGATAGTAATTGATGAAACACTCCACCTATAATTCAAAATATTAATATATCGATGATTTTGAAACAATATAAATGGTGTTGCCTACAGCCTGGGCAATGTATCAAGACCCTGCTGCAAGAAAATTATTTAAAAAATTCTACTGCTGCTATCTTGGCATTCTTAATTTTTAAACAAGTTGCCCCATGTTTTCATTTTCCTCTGGGCTCCCCACATTATGAGGCTAGAACAGAGCGGCACCCCTGGATCCTTAACAGAGTCACACAGTTTGGAAGTCCCAGGTTCCGACTTGTCAGGCCAGGGACAGGCCCCAGATTCTGCATTGCCAACAAGCCCCAGTGGCTGCCACACTCTGTGGACCCTACCTTGTCCCAAGGACATAAAGTCCCAAGACCTGCTTCAGACTCCATGATAAATTCAGGGCACCCTTCCTTGAGAATTTAGTCTGTTTCAAGGAAGCCATGCTTTTCTTGGTTCTTGGGTGGCCACAGAATACACTGAAACTTGAGCAAACACTTTTGTCACTCTGCTCTAAGAAGCAGTGACTTTGCAGGCCTTGTCCCCTGGGGCCTCTTTTCTGACTTGTTAATGGCATCTCTATTTACTTCCACCTCAAATCCAGTTGTTCTGCTCCCTCTGACAAAACAGGAAACTGACACCTAAGGTGAGCCAGTTTCCAGGACTGGCTCAGCAAAATCCTGCAGCTTCCTATACCTTTTGCAGGTTCCTGGCCTCATAAATGATTGGCCTCTGAAACACCCAAAGCCCTGGGCTTGCCTAGGATTAGATGCTTCTTACCCTATGCTAACCCCTTCCATTTCTAAGCCTCTCCAGTGTTACTGTCTGGCGATCTGTCCTCCAGGAAGCATGATTAGCACAGTTAATTGTCTGTGGGCCTGCAGCCGTAGCCCTGTGGCATCTGATCCCGTCAGATCTCAGAAGCTAAGCAGGGTCAGGCCTGGTTAGTACCTGGATGGGAGACCACCTGGGAACACTAGATGCTGTAGGCTTGGGAGACGGACCAGGTAACCCCCTCCCCAAAATCAATCTGCCATTGAAAACTCTATGAACAGCAGAGAAGCACTGACTATAGTGTTTCCCCTGTTGTGCAGAGGGTTGCTATGAGTCGGATACTGACTCGACGGCACCTAAAAACAACAATAATTGTCTGTGGACCTCAGCCCCTGAACTCCAGCATGGCAAGGCTTTGACATCTTCCAGGGTTTTCCCTTTGCCTCTGTCCTCTAACTTTCTAGAATGCTGATGGAAATGAACATTGCACAATTGTCAAAATAATAACAGCTAACTGAGCCAGTTGTTGATTGCCTCTCAGCTTCAAATTCATCCTTTTTGCCTGCTCTGTAAAATTGAGTCTGGGCCTTTCAAATATTTTGCTCCAGCAGCTGGCACTGCAGTGCTGTATGTAGAGGGTGCCAGAGACACTGCCTGAGGAAAGGGCTTTGCTTCTAGTCCTGGGGGTCTCACATACAGGTTCTTGTAGCCAGTGCTATTGACTGTGCCAGGTCCAGTTTCTGCCTCTGCAGCCTGGTGTCTTGGATTTTTGCAGTGCTCGACAGCTAACAGTACCAAAACCACCAGCAAACCTACCTCCTTGGGCCAGGCACCTGCACCTGCGTGAAAGGCTGTCCCCAGTACGGAGCACATTTCTAACAAGTTCTGTGGGCTGGCACTATGGTGATTTCTGTGTCATGGTAAAGGCTCAGCTGTGTTGTGGGAGAAGACGTCCAGATCCGAGGCCTGGTGTTAGGGACTCTTTGGGTGTACTCGTTTAGTCCTTGGGTTAATGACTACTCCTTTTATCTGCTAGTCCCATATTTGTTGGTGCAAAATTCTACTAAAGATCATTCAGAAGCGACTGCAGCAATATATAGACAGGGAATTACCGGAAAATCAAGCGGGATTCAGAAGAGGGCGGGGAACTAGGGACATCATTGCTGATGTCAGGTGGACATTAGCTGAAAGCAGAGAATATAAAAAAGATGTCTATTTATGTTTTATTGACTATGCAAAAGCATTTGATTGTGTGGATCACAACAAATTATGGATAACACTTCGGAAAATGGGAATACCAGAACACCTAATTGTGCTCATGAGAAATCTGTACATGAACCAGGAGGCAGTTGTTTGAATAGAACAAGGAAACACTGAGTGGTTTAAAGTTGAGAAAGGTGT
>VMDO01006677.1:0-14086 GCA_007922755.1 Pedetes capensis
TGTACATTAAAGTACAATTTTTAACATGTCCGTATTGAAATTATGATTTTTAAAAAAAACTCTTCTTGGTATGTATTCTCATACATGCATTTATTTTTTAGCCATATCTGCTACTTTGTTCTGAAGAATGTATATTTTCATATGATCTTTATTTATTTTTGTAAACTTACTAGTAAAATTTCTTCAAAGTTCCATCTTACACTTATTAATTTGATTGCTGACACCTTCGATGTCTCTTCTCCTAATGTATTTTTAATTCAGAAAATGCTCTCTACAGGTTTTAAAGTACCTTGTAAACTCAGAATAAAGCTTGCTAAATAATGGATGATCTCAATTCTAGTTTTTGTTATATGGAAATGTATAAATATTTACACCTAATGTCTTCCACAAATGTTGTCTTTTGTCTCTATTCCAAAAACTTTTCTTCGATAAATATTTTACAAAGAAAACTTATAAGTTGTCTCTATAATTCTTTTGGATGTTTTGTTATACATAGTCACAGCAAATCGTAGGCCTTCTCAGTTCCATTCATTTTTTACATATCATATAAATATCCAATTAAAAATGAGCACTCCACGAACATATCAATATCATTTAAAGTATAATTTTTAAATGTCAAAATTAAATCTTGTACAGCATTTAAATTATCATTATTTAACTTGCTGAATCATCCCCTGTCCCCATTGCTTGTATAGGGATAAAATTCAATGCCTTTCTGATCACAAGCTTGATTTTCAGGAGTCACAGTAGCTAAGATTCAAAAGCCATTCAATTTCTGAACATTTTGATTAAGATTTCCAATAAATTCCAAACACAATTCAACCAAAATTTAGAAGAATCTCTTCCAAAATTTTTAATACTACTATAAGACAATTAACTTTGTTAACAAAATAATTATTCAAGTGCTCAAATATTTCTAAAACATAATTAATGATGGACAACAAATAGAAGTCCTCTGTGTGTGTTTGTGTGTATAAAATTTTGACAAATATAGCTTCCATTTAGATTGGTAGACTAGCTCTTTTCATAGTAGTTAAGTATACATAGTATAAAATTTACCATTTTTACCATATAGTTCAGTGGCATTGAGTGCATTCACAACATGTTATCACCATGTCTAGTTTTTCATCATCCCAAACAGAATCTCTGTACCCATTAAACAGTAATTCTCCATTTCCTCCTCTGCCCAGTGCCTCGTAACCTCTACAGATTTTCTTTTAATAGATACTTCATGTAAACAGTCATTTAATACTTCTTTTGTGTCTGTTTTTTGCACTCAGCATAATGTTTTCAGGATTCATCTATGTCATAGTATCTACCAGAATTTCCTTCCTTTTAAGGCTAAATATTATTCCATTGTGCATATACATCATATTTTGTTCATTCATTTGTCTGTTGTTGAACATTTGTGCTGTTTCTGTGTTTTGGGTGTTGTCAGTTATGATGCTGTAAACAGTTGTGAGCAAGAATCTTTTTGAGTTCCTGCTTTCGATTCTTACAGATATATACCTAGAAGTGGAATTACTGAATCCTATGATAATTATATGCTTAACTTTATGAGAAATGAACATAGTGTTTTCCACAGCTGTGGTACCATTTTATATTATAACTAGGAATGGATGAGGACTCCAACTTCTCAACTTTCTTTTCAACACTTATTCATTTCTTTTCTTTTCTAAGTGTTATTCTAGTATGTGTTACTGGGCTGAGATTTAGCTTAATTGGTAGAGTGCTGCTCTGTGCTCTCTGAGGCTCTGAGTTCAATCCCCAGCATTACAAAAATGGGAGAAGGACATGGCAGCCCACTCCTGAAATAATCAGCCATTAAAAACCCTTTGAACAGCAGAGAAGCACTGACAATAGTGCCAGGCAACAATGTTGGGCAGTGTTTCATTCTGTTGTACATAGGGTCACTATGAGTAGGACCCAACTTGATGATACATAACAACAAACAACAGTATGTGTTAGGTGACATCTCAATGGGGCTTTTATCTGAATTTCCGTAATGACTACTATGGGCTGGGGTTTAGCTCAGTTGGCAGAGCACTGCTCCTCACTTTCTGAGGACTTGAGTTCAATCTCCAGCATCACAAAAATGGGAGGATATAGCAGTCCACTCCCAAAGCAATCAGCCATTGAAAACCTGGACACAACTCGACAGCACCTAACAACAACAATAATGACTACTAGTGTTGAGTATCTTTTCATGTGCTTAATGGTTATTGGCATATATCTAAACAATGTCAGTAAAAGAAATTTCAATAAATAAAAGGCAAGTCCTTTGCTCTTTATTAATTTAATTATTTCTTATTTAGTTGTTGGGTAGTAGTTCTTTGTATATTCTGCATATTACTCCTTTATGAGATATGACTTGCAAATATTTTATGCTACCATGTGAGTTATCTTTTCCCTCTCTTGATAGTGTTTTTACCCCAATGAAATATCCCACCCAATTTGCATCTGAATAATCGTTATTAAAATACACTTGCCATCCATGTGTTTCATATGTGCAGGTTCTTCATCTGTAGATTCAACCAACTTTGAATTGAACATATTTGGAGAAGAAAATTCTGATTTTTCCTTGTAATTATTCCCTAAACCATGTTGTTGTTGTTGTTAGGTGCCGCCAAGTCGGTATCTGACTCATAGCGACCCTCATAGGGTTTTCAATGGCTGACTGTTTCGGGATTGCCTTGGGAGTGGATTGCCAGGTCCTTCTCCTATTTTTGTGGTGCTGGGAATTGAACTCGGGACCTCAGAGACTGCAGCGCAGAGCTCTACCAACTGAGCTAAATCCCAGCCCCCCTAAACCATACAATATAATAAATGCTTACATAGCATTTATACTGTATTGGGTATTATAAGTAATCTAGAGATGACTCAAAGTACACAGGATAAGCCAGACATGGTGGTATATACCTGTAATCTCAGCACCCAGAGGATAAAAGCAGGAGAATTACAAGTTCAAGACCAGCCTGTGCTACATAGCAAGTTCCAGCCCATCCCAGGATACGTAGTGAGACTTTGTCGCAAAAAGTTAAAAAAGAAATGACACAGGAACATCTGCATAGGTAATATGCACATACTATGCCATTTTATGTAAGATTTTATATAAGGGACTTGAATGTCCACAGACTGAGTTTCCACGGAAGATTTTGGAACTAATCCCCCGCTTATACTGAGGGATGACTGTATTATCTTTGATGTTGAATATTTTAAATGAATTTACATAACTGTTAAGCATCATGTCCTACAATTTCCCTTTGATAAAATAACTTTTGAAAGCTTTGCTTTGATCCCCTGGATTACAGATAAAAATTCAGCCACTGTTGAAATTACTTTCTATTTGAGATATTGATGACACTGCTATCAACTCCCTGATAGTTATTTTGGGTTTTTTTGCATTTGCATGAGAAAAATTTGACCTTTAAACTAACTTGATATGTTCACTTGATCCTTGATCATAATGAAAAGTCATGCTTTGGGGAGCGATGTGTGGCCTGACTTCTTGTGACTGTTTGAAGCCTTCCTAAAATAGTTACTACTATTTGTGGATACTTCTTGAGTCCTTTCTTCAGGTTTTCATGTAGGCAGACATATCACTATACCTTGTGATGGATAGTTGATGCCAACAAATATTTTGTGAAAATAATATGTCTAATATCACCTTCCTTGAAAACCCAAAACACAGTACTTAATTTTTTTATTAAATATGTGCTTCCATCATTCTGGTTGGTTGTTCCTGAAATAATTTGTTGTGAAATTAAAAAATCATTAACCAGATAATAACATAAATAAAAGAACAATTATAGATTTATACCATTCAAGACATAACAAAATCACAAGAAGAGCATTTAGACCATACTTGATCCATTCCTAAACAGGACAGCTCAACCTCTATTTTCTGCTTATACCCCAAGTACATCTAAACTGTAGTTTCTCAGCTTTCCTATTGACCATATCAACTAGCAGCTGTTGGTTTCATGCTTCATGCAGGCCACAGCTGGGTAGGAGCCATGGCATAATTGGCTGCTATTATACTAAATGACCAGCGGGGGCAGCAGTAACAAGAACTTCTTTCACTAAATTACAGACTGAAAGAAAACTCCCCTAGGTTTTTTTGGTTTTTTGTTTTTCTGGGTTTTTTGTTTTTTGTTTTTTGTTTTTAAACAAACCAAAGAGCATTCTCCCTACTATCCATCAAGGAGAAATTTTAGATATGTAGCACCAGAAGAGAGTTGGGGGAAAGTATGTTATCTTGCCTTGAAGAATTAACTATGGGTTAAAGTACCAACCCCACTTAAATGGCACATGTATCCTGAACTACTAGAAAATATCATGAGAGAAGCTATAAGACTAAAGTTGAAGTCCACCAAATATTCCCTGGCTTATTTTAATGCAATATAAATGGTAAACTTTTATTTAAAAATGAAAAAATCCAGAACAAATGCTAAATTAAACAGTGTTCCTAGAAAGTATGGATAAACCGAAACTGTTTAGGGGAAACAAGAACAAGATCCCCTAGTCATAGGAAATGCACTTGCTCAACTTTAGAAGATGCTGACAGATTCCCAAAATGAGCACTGGAATTTCCATCCCCGCCAACAGTACGCAAAAGACCAACAATGTAGCTTGCTTGCCTGTATTTAATCTTATTTGTCTTTCTAATCTTGACCATTCTGGTATATTTACAATGGGACTTCATTGTGATTTAATTTCTATTTTACTTGATTAACAGTAGGATGAACACATGTTCTTATTTTTACTGACCATTTAGATGTATTCTTTTTTGAACTACCTGTTCAAGTCTGTTTTTCAATTGATGGGTGAGTGTATATATTTTTATTATTGATTTATAGGAGTTCTTAATATATTTGATAATAAGCCACTTCCTATTTATACATGTTATAAATATTTTGTACTATTCTTGGGTTGCCTTTTTACTCTCCAAATGGTTTTAGTGAATAAAATTCCTTAATTTTAATATAATCCAAGTTCTGTTTTGGAATTCTTACACCAAGATCATGAAGATTCACTAATCAATTTAACTAATCAAACTATGTTGCTTGAATTTTTCTTTGCTGAAAGGTTTTAAATGGTAGATTCTAATTTTTTAACATATATAATATTATTTAGTTTTCTCTGTTTCTTACTCCCTCAATTTGAGTAAGCTACATATTTCAAGGTAATTGTCTGCTTCTTTGTCCACTGTATTGGTAAAAAGTTGTTCATAAAGTTCTATCAACAGATCATATATATATGCATATATATACATATATATGTGACGTACAATGATGCTTCCTTTTTATTTCTATTCTTTATCTTTTTATGCCTCTTTCATTTTTGAAAATCCATCCTGCCCCAGAGATTATTTTATTCATCTATTTTTCTTTCAGTGAATGTATGCTGCTAATAAATTCTCTTTGAGATATATTTATTTCCTAATAACTTTAAAAGGATCACTATTTTATTACTTTTATTATTATTATTATTATTATTATTATTATTATTGGGGGTGGTGATAGGGATCAAACTCAGGGCCTTGCGTATGGTAAGCCATTGCTCTACCACTCAGCTACACTCCAGCCCTTAAAAAAATACTTTTATTGGCTATAGAAGTCTAAGTTTTGGGTTATTTTATCACTAAGGTGCCATTGTATTGAACTATGACTTCTTTTGTTTCAGTTTTGAGGTCAGCCATCAGTTTGGTTAGCTCTTTAAAGACATTATTTTTATCATCCTCTGGCTAATTTTAGGGCTCTCTTTTTGGCTTTATTCATTTATTTATTTTCCAGTGCTGTTAGTTGAATACAGGACCTCACACATGCTAGGCCAGTGCTCCATCACTGAGCTGCACCCCCAAACCTCTCTGTTTTTTATATTTTTTTACTTTGAGACAGGGTCTCACTAAATTGCACTGGCTGCCTCTAGCCTCCAGTTCACAATCCTCCTGCCTCTACTGCCAAGTTGCTGGCATTACAAGCATGTGCCACAGTGCCTGGCTGCCTTTTACTTTTTGTTTTTAAAGCAGTTTTACTATGTTATGCCTAGATATGCCTACAGCTGTATCACCCTGGCATCCAATCCTGTTTGATCTCAGAAGCTAAGCAAGGTAAGCCTGGTTAGTCTTTGAATGAGAGACTGCCTGGGAACACCAGGTGCTGTAGGCTTGAAAAAAGACCTGGCAGCCCACTCCCAGAACAATCAGCCATTGAAAAGCCTGTGAATAGCAGAGAAGCACTGACAATAGTGCCGAGCATGGCATAGTGTTGGGGAGTGTTTCATTCTGTCCTACATAGGGTCCCTGTGAGTTGGACCCGACTTCACAGCACCTAACAATAACAACAATTAATCAAATACTTTTCCCAAATATGAGTTTAGGAAAATACTGAGACTATAAGATGGTAATTAGGGAAATGAAGATCAAAATAATAACTTTATTCCTGACAAGGCTGGGTTTGAGGGGAAAAAATATCTAATCTCAGATTACAAAGCTTTCGAATATTTCACCAGAAGTCTAGACTGTGGGACAATTTACCCCAGCAAGAAATGTCATCTGCAGAGCAGATGCAGTTCTCCCAACTGCTGCCCCACACTTATTGGACTATAATAGCAAGGAAAAAGGGAAATGATGCTGTAATGTAGAAAGTAGATAATGTGTGCCTACTCATGGCAGAAATCAGTAGATTTTGGCCAAATAAGCCAGAGATAAAGGAATGATTTAGCTTTATTCATGCTCACTCAATTCTCCCAATCTTAGCAACTGGAGATAATTAGAGAAGTCACTTCTGCCCTCAAGTGAAGGGACAATAAGTAACTCCTCTTGTACTTCTTCCTCGTAGAGAAATAATCTCTCCCCATTCCACAGAAGTAAACAACATTTGATAAACATTTTCTCTAAATAAATATAATAAGAAGCATTGTTTTCTTCCTATCTAATCCCTAACCCATGAGTTTAGTGAATTTTTTGGTGAGTGCCTTGGACTGTCCAGAAATTCTTGAAGATGTAATCTAAAATTATTCACCTTGTGAAAAACTTACACAAAAGTAAATATAAATATATTCCAACTTTGATAAAAAGAAATTCATGGTTCGAGAGACAGTAGAAACTATGAATTGGTCAGAAAAGTCATCACGGAAAGTAAAATGATTAGGCTGAATTGTAAAGAATAAAATAAATATTCAAGATATCACCAGGGGGATGCAGGGGGGACAAATAAACCAGAGAAATGCATTACTTTTTACTGCTTTATATGTATTTCTTAGTGACACAGTGAGAGTGAATTAGATGGTCTCTAGGATTTCTTCTAATTCTAATAGCCCATGTTCCTGAATTAATTCATAAACCATAGTATGCACTGGATTTCTGTAACTACACATTGCTTCCACAGATCATGTTATGGACTAAACTATGGTCCCCACAAAATCATATGTTGAAATCCTAATCCCCAGTATCCCAAAACATGGCTGTAGTTGGAGATGGGGCTTTTAAAGAAGTAGCTAATTTAAAATGAAGCTGTTAGATTGAGCTCTAATCCAATCTGAGGAGTGTCCTTATCAGGAGAGGAGATTATGACACAGGGAGACACGAGGGATGCATGTGCAACCATGTGCTGAGGCAGCCAGTGTTGGTCAACAGCAAGCCCAGAAGAGAGACCCCAAAGGAGCCCACCTCAGCTGGCACCTTGATCTTGGACTTCTAGCTTCCAGTTCTGTGATAAAATGAATTTTTATTGTTTAAGCCACCCAGTCTGGGATATTTTGTTATAGCAGCTCTAGCAAACTAATACAGATGAGGACTTTGAAATTAAAACCTGATTAAACTAGGTTTCTTTGATGTTGGAACAGGTTTCTCTCAGTAGAACAATGAAAGGAAATGTATTCAACTACAAAGAGACAAAGAGTAAGATAAGTCTTACTCAGGGTCTCAGAGGAGAAGCAAAGGAGAAAATACATGTATGATGCGCACACACACAAAAAAAACCCTTCTTCTAAAATGTCTCTTCATCTATTTCTCTCCCTAAACTTCTACATCTCTTGGCAGCTGCTCACTATCTCTTCTTCTGTTCTCTCCCTCAGAATAAAACCTGCAAAGCTCCATTAAATTCTCCTTTTTCATAAGATGTTTGATCCCTACTGAATCTCCAAGCATTTTCTAATATATTTAAATTTGAACTCATCTAGATTTCTCCCAAGACTCTGTACCCATCTGCCATCCACACAATAAAATCCTCTAGTGAATCCAGGACCTCCTTCAGTCCTTTCTCCTTAAGAGCCAGCAGAGAGTAGAGAATTTCCAATGTGTGTAAGTTAATAGCTTTAATATGTCCCATTCAAGATAATGCTATATTATGTGAAAAGTCATGAAACCAGGTTTGGAAGGATGACTATGTAAATTGTCAAAACAACAGTCTTATAGTTTTTAGCTTGTGTTTTTAAATTTACTCTATTCACGAATTACCATTTGTTTGAGTGAAATCAAAATAATTGTTTTGATTTCATATACAAAGAGCTTAGACTAAATATTCCACAACAACATTTTGTTACATTTTGTAATTAAGTTATTCAGTGAAGCCAGATGAAGTAGCATACCTGTAATCCCAGTGAATCAGGAGGTGGAAGCAGGGAAATGGCAAGTTCGAGGACAGGGGCAGCCTGTAGAATTTAGCAAGAATCTGATGCAAAATTAAAAAGTGAAAAATGGGCTTGGGGTGCAACCCAGTGGTAGAGCACTTGCAAAGTATGTGCAAGGCCCTGGGTTCAACCTCAAAGTACCACAAAAAAATAATAAACTATTCAATGAGATAACTTTAGTCAATTATTGATTTAAGAAGAAAACCTATACTTCATTTTAGGAAAGAAGAGGAAGCTCCTCTATTGAAATTAGTGTTTTGGCCAGGCACAGTGGCACAGGCCTGTAACCCCAGCCACTCAGGAGGCAGAGACTAGAGGATCACAAGTTTGAGGTCAGAGGTAGCCTGCGTAATTTAGTGAGACCCTGTCTTAAAAAGTAAAAAATAGGCTGAGGGTACAGCTCAATGGTAGAGCACTTACAAAGCATTTGTGAATCCCTGGGTTCAACCCCTAGTACTGTGGAAGGGCAGGGCAGGAAAAGGGAAAGAAAAGAAAGAGAGAGAGAAAGAGAGAGAGAGAAAAGAAGGAAAGAAGGAAGGAAGGAAGGAAGGAAGGAAGAAGGAAGGAGGGAGGAAGGGAGGGAATGATGGAGGGAGGAGGAGGAAGGAAGGAAGGAAAGAAGGAAGGAAGGAAGGAAGGGAAGGGAAGGGAAGGGAAGGGTAAACAGTATTTTGCAGAGCATGTTAAATTTTTATGCAGCAGCAGAAGTGTTCATTGTTTACCAGTTTTCCAAAGATGAAGTCCACAGTCCTAGGGCAGGTCTTGTACTCTGTCTGGATGCCAAAAAGGAAGAGGATTGGCAGCTAGTTCCCTGCCAACTGGAATAAGAAATTAGTCTAATATTAACGAGTAATTTTGCTTATAAAAGACTTTCCAATGAAAATAAAGATGGCTTACACAGGCAGGGCCATCAAAACAAAAGCATCCATTCAAGAGAAATCAGCAAGAATCTGAGCAGTTACTGAAACCATCAGCCAATTCCAGTAGAATGTATAAACAATATTTTCCATTTCAGAGAACTATGTCTTATCTCAATAATTACTCATCAAGATATAAAGCCAAGCAACTGTTAAATATTCCATTTGGTAGGGGATTACAAAAGGGGAATTCCAGTTAGAAACCTAGCCAAGAGAAAGTAATACTTGATCCTAGCTATTCAATTAAGAATTCTAAGTCACCAAAAGCTTAACTTGAGATAATTAAAAAAGGAGAGTTATGCACCTGGAAAACTCAGAGAATGTAATGATCCTGTGTATGGCTCCCTAAATTCCTGATTGCTTGTTTGTTTGTTTGTTTTTGAGACAAAGTCTTGCTATGTAACCCAGGTTGGCCCAGAACTTACTATGTAGCCCAGGCTGGCCTCAAATTCATGATCTTCCTGCCTCTGCCTCTGAGTGCTGGGGTTACAGGCCCATGGTATCATGCCCAGCTCTGAACCTTTCTTTAACTAAGAACCTTGCCATTTACCTATGGAGTGGGGACTTGGATGGGTGTATGGACAAATCTAGATCCATATTCCGAGCTCTTGGGGTCCTTAAGAACAAGGATATCATGTTACTCACCCCCAAGGACCTAAAAGAGTAGGCCTTCAAAATGTATGCATTTAATTAAATTACACTGAATCCAATGTAAGGGGAGAAGGTTGTGGCAATCCACTCCTGAAGCAATCCCGAAACAGTCAGCGGCTGAAAACCCTATGGAGGATCGCTCTGAATCAGACCCAACTCAACAGCACCTAACAACAACCAATGTTATTTACCAAGACTGAGATTTCATATAAGACCTGATTAGTACGGCACACGTTGGTAATCCTAGCACCTTGGGAGTCTGAGGCAGGAGGATCACATATTCCAGGCCAGACACAGCCTATGCGACTTAGCAAGATCCCATGTCAAGATAAAAAATGAAAACGGGGCTGTGGGTGCAGCTCAGTGGTAGAGCACTTGCTTAGCATGTGCAAGGCCCAGGATTCAACTCCAAATAATGCAAAAGAAGAAAATTGTATATAAAAAAGGGGCAGAAATTAAGAATGACAAGATGACAATCTTCTTCTACCTTTTATTTGATTAAATTGGGATGCACTTTTTTTTTTTTTTTGCATACCCTTGATTCCTTTCTTCTACGTGACACCAAGTCTCTTGAGGAAAGGGATCCTGTGTTACATATCTTCCTGCTCCCAAGCTGGCATAGTAAGAGTCCAAAAACTACTCTTTAACTGAGTGGATGGGTCTCTAACTGCCCTTTAATTGGAAAGGGCAGTTAAAGTTCTCTACTGCAGGGAATCTGATTAAAGAGATTGGGATTCAGGAACACTGAGACATAAAGCCCCATGCAGGAGATGGAATCACAATAAAGACACAAAGTAAACTGAATATACACGTCTTGCCTCTTTCCACGTCTTTTCTCACTTGCTGAGATCAACATAAATATAAAGAACAAATAGAACAACATCAGTAGTCAACAAAGTATGTACATTAACATGGGTTCTAAGCTCCAGGAGTTTTCATATCAGAAGAAGTCATAAACCAGACCAAAGAGAGTAGTTTAAATTCTGAGTACAGAAAAAAATCTTATTATGGTTTGGATATGAATTGTCCCCCAAAAGCTCATGTGTTGAAGGCTTTGTCCCCAGTGCAGCAGTGTTCAGAGGTGGGACAACTGGGAGATGATTGAACCATCAGCCTCACCAGCCTCTAACCTCATCACTAGATTAATCCATTGGTGAATCATAATGGGATATTGGGAAGTGGTGGAAATTTAAGGAGGTGGGGCCAATCTGGAGGAAGTACATCATAGGGGTGTGCCCTCGATGGGTATATCTTATCCCCGGCCCCTTCCTCCCTCTCCCTGCTTCCTGTCTGCCATGAAGTGAGCATCTCTGCTCTACCATCTTTGGTAGAGCATCTTTGGTAGAGCATCATCTTTGTTCCCCCCCATGATTTCCTGCCTCACTATGAGCCCAGAAACAACAAAACCAAGTGATGATGGACTAGAACCTCTGAAAACATCAGCCATAGTCTCTCCCTTTTAAGATGATTTTGTTAGTCACAGCAATGGAAAGGTGACTAACACAAAATGGCAAGGATACGCCGTGGCAAAGGGGTGATATAACCAGAGTAATAATAATCTTGGATCTAACTGGCTCCCTATCCCGGTATCTCTCATTTTCATCATTGATTCCTAAATTCTCATCAATTTAGAAAAAAATACTACTAAATTCTTTCTTGTTGCTGTTGTTGAGTTCACAGTTGGCAGTTATTGTGCAGATCCTCATAGTACCCTAAAAAAGGGATACTGTTAACCTGTTTTATCAAAGAACAGGTGAGCTGAGGAACAAGTAACTTTTATCCATATCTGTCTGGCTCCAAAGCCCATACTAATCACAATCTGGGTTGGATGATAGTGAGGGTTGCTTCCATACTAATCATGATCTGGGTTGCCCAATAGCCAATCTCTTAGAAATAGCAAAGCCTTAAGAGTCAAGAGATTGGAGTCTGGTGGTGTGGTGGTGCATGCCTATAATCTCAGCACTTAGGAGGATCTTGAGGTTGAGGCCAGCCTGGGCTACATAAGGAGTTCCAGGCCAGTTTGTGCAAAACACCAAAAGAAGGTATCAAAAAATTGGTCAATTATTGGATACTAACTTGTCGTTAAACTTCTCATATGCAAGTTCAAACTGAAGCTGAAGAAAATTAGAACAAGTATACAAAGAGCCACAGTATGACCTTGAGTATATCCCACCTGAGTTCAGAAACCACCTCAAAAATAGGTTTAATGCATTAGACACAAATGGTAGGAGACCAGAAGAGTTGTGGCATGACATAAAAGATATCATTCAAGAAGGAAGCAAAAAGTTCTTAAAAAGACAAGAAAAAAAGAAAAAACCAAATTACATGTCAAAAGAGACACTGGACTTGCCCTCGAATGTAGAGCAGCTAAAGCAAAAGGAAGACATGATGAAGTTAAAGAACTAAACAGAAGATTTCAGAAGGCAGCTCAAGAAGACAAAAATAAATATTATAATGACAAGTGCAAGGAGCTGGAGGCAGAAAACCAAAGGGAAGAACTAGCTCTATGTTTCTCAAGCTTAAGGAAGTGAAGAAAAAATTCAAGCCTCGAGTGGCAGTAGTGAAAGATTCTACAGGGAAAAATATTAAATGATGCAGAAAACATCAAAAGAAGATGGGAAGAATACACAGAGTCATTATACAAGAAAGAATTGGTAGATGACCAACCATTCCAAGAAGTTGAATATGAAGAGGAACCAGTGGTGTTGAAGGATGAAGTGGAAGCTGCCTTGAAAGAACTGGTGAAACACAAGGCTCCAGGAATTGATGGGATACCAATAGAGATGTTTCAACAAACAGATGCAGCACTGGAGGTGTTAACATGTTTAGGCCAACAGATCTGGAAAACAGCTACTTGGCCAACTGACTGGAAGAGATGCATATTTGTGCCTATTCCCAAAAAAGGGGATCCAACTGAATGTGTAAACTATCAGACAGTATCATTAATATCATGCACCAGCAAAATTCTACTAAAGATCATTCAGAAGCGACTGCAGCAGTATATAGACAGGGAATTACCAGAAAATCAAGTGGGATTCAGAAGAGGGTGGGGAACCAGAGACATCATTGCTGATGTCAGGTGGATATTAGCTGAAAGCAAAGAATATCAGAAAGATGTCTATCTATGTTTTATTGACTACGCAAAAGCATTTGATTGTGTGGATCATAACAAATTATGGATAACACTTCGGAAAATGGGAATACCAGAACACCTAATTGTGCTCATGAGAAATCTGTACATGAACCAGGAGGCAGTTGTTCAAATAGAACAAGGAAACACTGAGTGGTTTAAAGTGGAGAAAGGTGTGCGTCAGGGCCGTATACTTTCACCCTATCTCTTCAATTTATACGCTGAGCAAATAATCCGAGAAGCTGGACTTTATGAAGAAGAACACAGCATCAAGATTGGAGGAAGACTCATCAACAACCTGCATTATGCAGATGACACAATTCTGCTTGCTGAAAGTGAAGAGGATTTAAAACATTTACTGATGAAGACCAAAGATCATAGCCTTCAATATGGGCTGCGACTAAACATCAACAAAACAAAAATCCTTACAAGTGCGTCAGCACGCAACTTCACAATAAATGGAGAAAAGATTGAGGTTGTCCAAGATTTTGCTTTGCTTGGCTCTATAATCAACACCCGTGGAAGCAGCGGTCAAGAAATCAAAAGACGCATTGCTCTAGGAAAAGCTGTGGCAAAAGATCTCTTTAGAGTATTGAAAAGCAAAGATGTCACATTGAAGACAAAGGTGCGTCTGACACATGCCATGGTATTTTCAGTCGCATCATATGGTTGTGAAAGCTGGACATTGAGCAAGAGAGACAGAAAAAGAATTGATGCTTTTGAATTGTGGTGCTGGAGACATCTATTGAATATG
>VMDO01006677.1:14186-97980 GCA_007922755.1 Pedetes capensis
TGTCCTAGAAGAAGTACAACCAGAGTGCTCCTTGGAAGCAAGAATGGCCAGACTGCGTCTTACATATTTTGGACATGTAGTCAGGAGAGATCAATCCCTGGAGAAGGACATCATGTTTGGGAGAGTGGCAGGTCAACGCAAAAGAGGAAAACCCTCCACCAGATGGATTGACACAGTGTCTGCAACAATGGGCTTAAACGTAAATAAGATCATTTGCCTGGCACAGAATCGGCAAGTGTTTCGATCTGCTGTACATAGGGTCGCTATGAGTCGGACTTGACAGCACCTAACAACAACAACAACAACAACAACAACCTGTTGTTACCTCTCATTACTCAATGTAAGGAAAGAGGATACTGACCATTGTCCTTCTTCACCAAATGGTTGAGTGACAAAAATGAAGTTATATACATATTTTCACTAGCCTGATGTTTACAGATGCTAGTGTCTTCTCTCCATGGTTCAGGCAACATGAAAGTCAGAAGTATAAACTATAGCCTCTAACTTTGAGACTCTTTTGGTCTAGCTAAGGAAGCCAGAGAGAGTTGACCCCATATGAATAATTGCAAAACAATTTGACATGATTTGCAAATGTCATGCCCTCACACTAAGATGTAGGGTGTGCTATGGCTTATTCTCAGCAACTAGAAACAGGTCAGGCATGTAATCAAGCTTCCATATATTTGTTAAAGGAATAAGAATAATGAATTAATCTATGCACTTTGGGGACAAAATGCTATAAGAACTGTATTTTTAGAATCTAATAAAAGGCTATTTCAGTCATATTCAATGTCATATTCTGTATCTACTCTTAAAGACTATGTGTATAAATATTATAAATGGTATTATCTCATGCACAGTAACAACAACTGAAGCCGCCTTTTCTTTGTCCTCTCTATATCTAATCACAGATTTAAAAAGTTAAGGCTGGAAGGGACCCCACAGATATGTTAATTAACCTTCATTTGACGTGATCCTAAAAATGAAGTAACTTGCCAAAGGGCTCCCTGGTGGCAGAGCCAAAGTGTGGATCTGTGTATTTCGAGGTCCATGTCAGTGTGTCTTCCATGGCACTCGTCAGCCTCTTGGTGCTAGCCTGCCCCTGGCTCCTTCCAAATGTGCCCACATGTCCTTCCTTGATAGTTTTGTCAGAGTTCTTGATGATGATCTTCATAGGATTGCGGATCTTGCCTTTCTGCCTCCCGAGCACCAGTGTGACATCATCCAGTTTGCTGTACTTCGCAGAACCATGACAACGGCCAGGCTGTCTTCTAGAACTTGATATCCACCGTCTGCTTTCCTGCTGCATACATTGCCACTGTCACCTACATCACATGCATGTCTACAGGCAGGCATATGCAAGCACAGCCCCTGCCCCATGGCTAGTAACTCCAGATTCCACTGATTCCAACCAAAATTCTCCCCTGCTTTTCTTCTTCAACTCCCAGGTCAGCATGCTAACAAATCCATCATATTAATCATGCAAGCATCAGAATTTTTTTAAGCCAAGAAATAGGACTTTGGTTTCTAGAAATATGGTATATACAAGATAGCGCAAAACCTACACACTAAAAATGCTAGACTAAGTATAAAAACCACCCTGTCATGTGGGTAAATGCATAAAAAATCAAGTTAAAGAGTTTAAGTGTACAAACTTTCTGTGAAGCATCAATACATATTGCCAACCTCTATCTATCTTTTCAAAGTTAAATAAAAAACATTGATTTCTACTATCACATCAATGCCTTCACAGTATTCCATTGTATAGGAATAGCATTTATTTAATCCATATAATATTTAAATTCTGACAATTTTTTTCTTTGCTGTTACAAGCAATGCTATAAAAACACCCTGGACTTGGCTGATAATTTTAAAAGGGAGAATTCCTGAATGGAATTGCTAGATCAAAACTAAACAATTTTTAAAAACATATATACAACTTTTTGCTGGGATTTAGCTCAGTGGGTAGAGCGCTGCGCTGCAGTCTCTGAGGTCCTGAGTTCAATTCCCAGCACCGCAAAAATGGCAGAAGGACCTGGCAATCCACTCCCAAGGCAATCCCGAAACAGTCAGCCATTGGAAACCCTATGAGGGTCACTATGAGTCGGATACCGACTCAACGGCACCTAACAACAACAACAACAATACAACTTTTTAACCTTTTTGGCAGTGCTAAGGATCAAACTCACAACCCTGACCTTACTTAAGTAAGCATTCTACCACTGAGCCATAACCCCTGCTCCTTACCCAACTTTTTTAAGGTCCTTGGAATGTTCCAGTTTACACTCCTTTTGAAGATAATTAACCATTTGCAAACCACAACATTTCTGGCTTCATAGCATGTCGTCTCTGATAGGATCAGCTCCTGTAGGCTGCCTATAGAATGCTAACTCCTTCATGTTCTGCTTGTTTATGGATCATCAGAAATGGCAAGTGTTTCTTCTATATCCTCTTCCTAAGATCTCTGCAGTGTTCCAGAATTGGCAACAGGCATCAGGGTGGAAGCCAGTGTCTAGAAACAACTTTTAAAACATATTCTCAAGTGCTAGGCACCATAGTACACACCTGTAATCCCAGCAACTTGGGAGCCTGCATAAGGAGGATTGCAAGTTCAAAGCCAGAGGCAGCCTGTGTAACTTAGCAAGACACTGACTCAAAATTTAAAAAATAAAAAATAAAAAAGAGGCTGGGAGTGCCACTCAGTGGTGGAGCACTACCTAGCATGAGCAAAACCCTGGACTCACCCCCCTAGTACTACAAAAGCAAAACAGAACAAACAACAACAAAAGACAAAACAAAAAACATAGTCTTAAAAGTTTTCTTACTGTTTTCCTGACCTACTACTACTTCAAATTACCTTGTTTTCGTTTTTATCTTTGGACCTGCCTTGATGAGAATTTTGCATTGTACATGGCTTATTGACACAGGATTGGGGGCATTATTTGCAGGGAAATTTCTCCCACAGTATTTACTAAGTTTGGTTGGTAGCTGCCATCGAGTCGGTATCCGACTCATAGCGACCCTCATAGGGTTTTCAATGGCTGACTGTTTCGGGATTGCCTTGGGAGTGGATTGCCAGGTCCTTCTCCCATTTTTGTGGTGCTGGGAATTGAACTCAGGACCTCAGAGACTGCAGCGCAGCGCTCTACCAACTGAGCTAAATCCCAGCTATTTACTAAGTAGTAAATACTGTTTACTAGTGAAGCCGTCAGGGGCAGGATAGCCAATCATGAGCCTCCAATGTCTCCATAAAAGCATAATGTCTTCCCGATCCAGAAAAGCACAGAAAACTGCTACAAGTCAAGTTATTCTGTTGCAGAAACTAACATTGCACTGTGGCCTTTTTTTCCCCCCTGAATGTCTTCTGCTGTATTTCCTTTGCTCTCACCCAGAGCCAATCCAAGAGAAGAGAAATGAGGTAACTAGCCTTGTGTGGGTCAGAGGGCTGAAGGAGTGGGAAGGTCACAGGATCTAATGGCAGAAGCTGCATTGGAACCATTAGCTGGGGAAGAAAACCTTAGTACTTGGATGTCCCCAGCCTAAGAGTTATAAAAGTCACATTAACATGTATCAACTGTAAACTCTCATCTCTTATGCTCTCCAAATGTCTCTTGTTATTTCATTAATGAATGAATACAGGGATCAAAGTGACTTTTGGGCTTCCTATTTTTTACTTTTCATAATTTTTTAATTGTGGAAAACATTACATAACATAGAAGTTATCATTTCTACTATTTTTAAATGTACAGTTCAGTGGCATTAAGTAAATTCACATTGTTATACAACCACCACCATCTATCCACAGAACACTTTCGATCTTGCAAAATTAAAACGTTCCTCTCCCTGTGACTCATTGGGTTTTTGACCCAAGCAATTGGAGGGGTGGGGGTGCCCACACCTCTGCTCCTCTACTTACTATTACCATTCCCTCTCTTGAAGATATCCCTTTTGGCTTGTGCATGCTGTCCTCCAACACTTATCTTCACCTCATAGTACAAATGTTATGAGGAAACAGCCACCATTATTCACCTGACAACTACCTAGAAATAACCCACATGGATTCATTCAGTTTTAGAATTTTCCCAATACCTACTCTAGGGGGCTGGAGCCTCTAGCTCCTCAATGACCGATGTTTGTTGTTGTTGTTATGAGTCAATGTCCAACATGTGACGACCCTAAGTACAACAGGTGAAACACTATTGTCAGTGCTTCTCTGCTATTCATGGGGTTTTCAATGGCTGATTGATTTTTGGAAGTGGGTTGCCAGGTCCTTCTCCCAAGCCTACAGCACCTGATGTTCCCAGGTGGTCTCTCATCCAAGTACTAACCAGGCCTGTCCCTGCTTAGCTTCCCAGATCAGATGTGATCAGACACCACAGTGCTACAGTTGCAGGCTCTGCCAATGTTTAAGACCATCTAAAGTGAGCATCTAGCCCCTAAATTTACTTAAAAGTCATGACTAATAGCTAGGACTTCAGGAAGACAAAGAAACTTGAAACTATTGATGACTTTACTGTCATCCATGGCTTTTATTTAGAGCTTTGGGTTGCAAGACGATTTTTCATACAAAGCTAACTGTTCTCGACAATGCTGTAAGGTCGTTGTTATCGTCACTTTTTTTTTTTTTTTTTTTTTTTTTTTTTTTTAGAAGGAAGGAAACTGAGTCTGAAAGAGAGAAAGGAACTTGGCAGAAGTCATACAAATAGTCAGGGTCTCTGTCTCCAATTTTCCCAGGAGTGCTGAGAAGAGAGAACTTGTCGAAGATGTAGAGCATGCCAAGTGAGTGTTGTAATCACTTGCTTGAAAAACAGCTCTCAAGGCACCGGCCAGCTCACTCATTTGTGTTTGCTTGGGGAAAGTTCAAACTTGAATTTCTTGTTTTGATTTTATTTACTTATTTGAATTTATTGCAATCCTAAAACTTGCTTGAATATTCTTATTCCTTTTTATTATTTTCATTCTCTTATCATAACTGACTATACATGTTCACCTTCATTCCTATGCATAAAGGTAGCAGCTTGTGGGTCAGCCAAAGAAACTGGACATTCCTTCCTCCTACACCATCCCTGCCCCTTGCAGATTCTCACCAGCTTACCTCCATCTTTCTGCATTTCCAGCACAGCAATAAATAAATGTACCATGTACCATAATGCAAAATCTCATTCTATCCTTTCTCCTTTTCAGATTTTCTTCAGTTCCCCCATCCTGCCTGCCCCCACCCCCCACCACCTTTTTTTACAATGACCCCCTTTCAGCTCCCAGGATTGCAGTACAAATGGTTACTTTCAAGATAGGTTTCAAAATTATCAGAAAAATTCTTTATTTTCTCTTCTGCTCTCCCTTAGCCCTATGGTTTCAACACTGATCATTTTTGCATAAGGAGTTTTCCTGGGGTTCACTCCTCGTAGGGAACCCTGGAGTCCCTTGTGGAGTTCTGTTTGTGCCAGTTCCTCAGCCACAAGACTTCTCTTCTCCTTCGCAGGGACAGATGGTGTCTCAGTGGGGGCGTCATTGAACAGATGTGAGCAGCTATGTTCAGGTTGTGGGGGAGAGGCACAAGGCTGGTCCTCCGGGAGATCATAAGACCCGTTTCTCCATCGCATCCTTGCATTGAGCAGGCAATCTTGTCCTTCCTACAGCCACATTTCAGATGTCAGATGATGTGGAAAGTTCTACAGAGAAGTGGAAAGCAGTGATTCCCCCCACCCTTGGTTCATAGTTGTCCCACTTCCATGGACTTGATAAAACGCAGTGTTTGGGCAAGGACTTAGATCTTCACAAAATCACATATCAATCCTCTATCCACCTCTAGACTGAGTCATGTTAAGCTATTTCAAGTCTCTGTACTATTGAAATCTTTGAAGTGGAACACATGTTATTTTGGTTCCTTCATGAGCTATCTTAACATTCTATACTTCAACAGTAGGCAGACTCCTCTTTATCATCCTTGTCTACATTCTCCTTCTCTCTTTCCTCCCTATGCCTTCTTCTCCAAATAATATCTGTCCTGCATTTATTTTTGTCTTCAAAAGTCTTTGCAATGTATTATCTGGGCACCAAAGGCTATTTGGGAACCCTACCCACAAATCCCAGTGTGGTGATATAACCACAAACCACGTTATATAATAAACTCTGTAGTCAACTGATCTGCACAAATGCTATTTTCTGTTCCCTGCCCTTCCCCCATGGTATGAGCTGAACCCCCCACCATGGATTAAATCTGTGGTTTTGCTTTTCTTGCCTGCCAAACATTGATTCCTTTTTTTAAATTGAGTCTCCCATTCTCCTTGTGTTCCTGGTTCATTGTTGATCAGCCCTTCCTTCCTCTATAACAGAAGCTTTGGAGACAGGAAAAATAGCAGCTTCCTGTTCTGCTTGTTTATTATGTTTAATTAACTCCTCTGTGGCGATTTCTATGTTTATTGGCCAGGATTACATTCCTATTTGAAAAGTTAGTTTCCAACTATGGTTGAATTCTAAAATACTCACCATATTAGTTCTGGCTTCTGTGATTGACCCCACAAAAAAGACTTCTTTTTATTACCCAGAAGGCAGCTCACAGGTGGTGGTGAGTTGTGAATCCTTAGACACAAAAGGTGGTGAAGTTCTCACCATGGAAGAGAAAGCAAATATGTCACTGTCCAGGCCTGTGGTGCATATGTATGTGTGACAAGCAAAAAGAGAAAACTAGGGTAGGCAGGTTGAGTTTCAACCCATAATAAAAGTGTAGATGTTAATACACCAAAAATCACCATGCTCTTGGGGACTTTCATCTGGTACGACATGGATTGAGAGAGGTAGTTGGCCACTATAACTAGAGATGCTGATTTTGTTGCTGTGTGTCTGTCATATAGGATATGTCCTCCAAGTGCCTCAGTGAAGGATTCGTCTTCCAGAAAATGTTTCCCACTGTGACAGCAACCATGGTCAAGGGCCTCCGAAAACTTGTTTGAGGCCAACTTATGCTGCAAACAGAACCCAGAAACACTAAACCATGGGTGCCCACTATTACTGTTGTTCAACTGCATTGCCCATGTTCTCTTCATTTTAAGTACAGAAAGTCCAATTTGAAATGGCTTAAAGCAAAAGAAAAGGCATGTATTGTATCAACATGTGAAAATCCAGGGAAGAGCTAGCTCTAGATACTGCCTCTCTCCATCTCCTAGTTTTGTTTTCTTCTGTTTGGGATCCATTCTTATGGTCTTACCTCATGGTGAGAAGGTAGCTGCCAGCAGCTGCCAGCCTTTATCCTCTCCTCTCATTAATTTCACTTGGAAAAGACTGCCTTTCTCAAAATTCTAAGGAAAAAAATTATTTCTGGACTTGAGTCTCACTTTGACTAACTAGATCGTACTGCCACCTCTGAACTGTAGCTAGAAACACAGGTGCACATGCTGATTGCCTAACTTTGGAACCAGCCCTAAGCCACCTGAGTGAGATGTGGGTGAGAGTAGATGCTTCAGAAAGATATGGGTTCCATTACTAAATAAAGGAGGGTTGGATGTGATACCAGCAAAACAATAAATATGCATTGTACCCAAGTCACGCCTTACGTGGAGTAGAGGTTGAACAGTCTGCTCTGACGTATGCATATTTGTTCCAGAACTTCTGAGACAGATATGAAATTCGCCTGTGCTAGTTATGGTCTCTGCACCCTCTCCTGGAGGGGTAAGCCCATTTCTGTCTACAACTCATGTGTACCTTCTCCCCTCCCAAGTACAATTTCTGTCATGTTAAGTGAGATTGCTGCCTCTCCCAGGTTTTAAAGTCTTCTATACACATGGAAGCTTTTAAAATAAAAGACCATAATATTTTGGGGGGTGGGGGAGGTGTGGGTGTGAGCATATGGGTGGGGAGAGGCAGACAAAGATTGATGGTAATAATTTGGAAGTTCAAGGTTAGAAACACTACGGGACTCACGTTCAAGATTCTATCATCCACAAGTACTTGCCCTGGACTTCAAGTCTTAGCCAAGACTTTGCGTCAAGTTTCAAGGAGAGAAAAAAAAAATTAAATGATTTATATCCACCTTATATTCTACTTTTAATCTGTAAAACATTTTGGGCAATGATATTTATAAAAGTACCAATTCCAGATTACACGTCACTCTTTGTGGACTTGTTAAATGGTCATAGTTTGACAACTTAGCTACTTTGGAAAAAACATAATTTCATAAATAAATTAGCATTAAAGATTCTTGATTGTGGTGCAAATACCTCCATTCCTCCTGGCTTTCCGGAATGGCCCCCTAGCCCAGCCTAAACCTTGTTATTCTCTCTGCCCTGTTGCCTCTGATTGGGGCTCTTCCCACCCCTAACAAGGCACAACTGATATAAAAGAATGCCCCATACTGAGTGAGTTATGAGCAATGACATTTATTTCTCACAATTGTGGAGGCTGGGAAATCCAGTGTCAAAGTGAGGGCCTTCTTACTGTTATTCCATGATGAAATACAGAAAAATGATGGGGGGAGAGGGAGAGGGAGTAGAAGAGAGAGAGAGGGAGAGGGAGAGAGAGGGAGACAGAAAGAGAGAACGCCAAATATTCTTTTATCAGGAACCACTTCTATAATTACCACCCACTCCTTGGATCCATGCATCAGGGCAGAACCCTCATGATCTGCGTACCTTTTAAAGGTCCTACCTCTCAACACTGCTGTATTGGATATCAAGTTTTGAACACATCAACTTTATGGGGCACATTCAAACCACAGCACAGGCCAAAGAAAGGGACCCAGAGACCACTGACTTCCCCTACCCTGTGGTCAGGGAAGCATCCATTTCCTTCATGTCTGGCAGCGGAGGAGTTTTAAGACTAACAAGCTTAGGAATCTTACCTTTTTATGCTAATAGCCGATACCTCTGCATGGGAACTTCTAGAAGTCATCTGGCGTTATATGCAAAGTGAGAATGTGGGGTTTTCTGTGTGACTTGGAACCCATTCCTTCCCTTTCAAAGACTCTTGCCTGATGACTAAATCTCTCTGGGTCCCTCTTTCCCAACAACCCTCCTCAGGTCAAAGCATCCTTCTCAGGAAAATACATCCAAGGCTACCACTCAAGGACTTTTGCCAACATTCCCACCACAAAGAAGGGCAGATTCTCTTGGAAGGAAGGCTTTGGGCAGATGGAATAGGAGAGGCAATGTGCCTAAACCTTGCACAATGGTGACTCAATAAATATTTATCCAGAAAGAAAATATATTTAGAAGGAAAAAATGCTGTTATATAACTCCTTTCTTGAAATATAGTTGGAAGAATAATTCTTCACTAAGATCATATGTGCACCAAAGCCTAGTTTTCCACATGACATTTAATCTGAATTGTTTCTTATGATCGAATCTATTTATACCAGCCAATAGATAAGTCCGTGGCATTACTGAAAGGCTACTTGGGATAGGGAAGGGTTGGGAGCTCCAGGGAGCTATAAAGATATAAAGAAGTTCCCTTTAGGAGCTTGGCAGTTGCGAAAAAGAAGACATTAGGGAAAGATATCATGCTTAGATTTTTAGATATACAATTTAGAGTTTATTTTAAGTGACTTCAGGATGCCCTCTTTTAAGGAGATGATTCTGCAGAGTTATTGCATGCATACACCTTTACCCTAAATACTGATGTCAGAACTCGAGACTAGTGTACTTTCAGAGGTCAAAAGTTTACACAAACAATCTCAGATAGCAGTGCCAGATGTTATAGCTTTGAGCACTGGAGACTGCCTACGTCACAACAGAGCTGAGAACCTAGCTCTCTTTTCCATACATGGCCTAACCTGGGGGGATTGAGTGGTTATTTCCAACACAGGGCAGCATGTAATTATAATAACTAACTGGACAAAGTAGCTGATGAGCAGAGTGGACCCTACCTGCCAGAGGCCTTGGAGCACCATGAAGGTCACAGTACAGGCGCGACTTGAAGGATGGGAAGGAAAGGGAAAGGTGTGCCTGCAAGGGGGTCAGTCTCAGCAGAGGGCCCAACAAGGGAGGCACAAGATCAACTCAGGGCTCAGAAAGTGCCACCTGCCTCTCTGAAGTGTGGTCACTGAAGAGCAGCCGTGAGATGGATGTTCAGAATCCATCAGTGCGATTGGCTCAAACTGGATCGGACTTGAATTACCCTTTTCAACTTTGGGCCTATGGTGAGAATTCAGTAAATACTTGCCAATTCATTAACTAATCCAAGGCAGCAGAAGTACAGGGCCCGGTGGCTCACACCTGTAATCCCAGCAACTTGTGAGGCAGAGGCAGGAGAATGGCAAGTTCAAGGCCAGAGGCAGCCTGTGTAATTTAGTGAGAAACTGTCTTGAGGTAAAAAATGAAAAAATGCACTGGGGTGCAGGTCAGTGGTAGGGCACTTGCGAAGTATGTGCAAGGCCCTGGGTTCAACTCCCAAGTACTGCAATAAAATAAAATAAAATAAAATACAGAATACTTAGACTAATAGGAGGAAACATTTCAAGGTAAGACGTGGTTTTCCTCTTTAGTCAATAATTATCAAACATCTCCTTTGTGCTAAACATATTTTTCTCAGTGCTGGGATTATGGCAGTGAGCTAGACAGACTAAAACCCTGCTCTTGGGGAGCTGGTATTTCAATGCAGGAGAAGCTGAATAAAAAAATAAGTGAATAATTAAGATCATCTTAGAGAGGGATAGGTGTTAGCAAGTCCATAGAATGACAGAAAGTCTCTTGGAAGAAAAAAATTACTTTAGGTAGAGCAGTCAGAAGGATCTTAAAGAAAATGACATGGCGGAGAAGGGATAATTTAGGGAGGGGAAAAAAGGACGGAGGGATCTAGAAAAAAAAGAGATGATGGGAGAAGAAAGGAGGGAGAGGAGGAACAAGGAAGAGCGAGGAATGAGATAGAGGGTGACCTCAACGTAAACGGCCCAACTTTAATAGTCCAGGAAATAATTATAATAATATCAATAATACCAAAGAATGGTAATAATTCAAATGGGCTAGATTATTCATGTAATACTACTGACAATGTAAAAAGATAGATCACTACAGAAAAAAGTTTGGACCTTAAACATAATTGGGATGCAAGGGTATATAGAAAAATAATCCCACAAAAAGACACGCAATGTGGAAGAGAGGCCTTTGGTGAGGGCGTAGAAGGCGGAGGAGGTGCACAAGAGGGTAAGGGGAAGTTATCTTTGCAATGTACATTGAAATGCACATATGGATATGTCACAATGAAATGCATGTAAGAATGAAACACATCAAGTTGTACATTAAAAATTTCCAATAAAAAAAATAAAAGAAAAGAAAATGACCTGGTCAAGCAAAAGCTTTGAAGGAACACTGGGCTCAGAGTTATTGCTACAACAAGGGTCCAACGCAACTCATCAGTGCCAGATCACACCTTTAGTCCCAAGGTAGGAGGCATATTCTCTTGGGAAGATGCTAGGAAAGCACTTCCCACCCTTCTGCAAAGGTACCCTGTGTCACCCAGACAAAATGGTGACCTTAGCCTCACCCATTCCCCTGTGATGATTTTCTGCTTTCTTAGCTGTGATATAGCAGGAATGGACTGATTCTTTCAAGTTCCTTTGATTTCTGACATTCTGTGACAACTACCATTGAATTGCACCCTCAGAAATGCAGAAGTGAATCTACGGTCATACCACCCTGAATGTGATCCATTAAGCTTGGACCCTAGAAGCTATGCAGGGTTGGGCCTGGTTAGTACTTGGATGGGAGAAATGCAGAAAAGATATGAGAATCATTGTAAACGGGCCACTGGTAGCTTGTGTTGTTGTTGTTGTTAGCTGCCATAGAGTTGAGTCTGACTCATAGTGACCCTACTTACAACAGAACAAAACACTCTCCAACTCTGTGCCAGGCACACAATAGATCTTTTCTATGGTTAACCCCATTGTTGCAGCCCCTGTGTCAATCCATTGAGTTGAGGGTCTTCCTCTTTTTGTTGACCTAGCACTCTCCCAAACATGATGTCCTTCTCTAGGGGATGGTCCCTCCTGACAACATGTCCAAAATACATCAGACACAGTCTAGCCATCCTAGCTTCTTAGGAGCACTTTGGCTGTACTTCTTCTAGGACAGATCTGTTGGTTCGTTTTGCAGTCCGTGGGATATTCAATATTTGTCTCCAGTGCCATAATTCAAAAGCATCAATTCTTCTCTTGTCTCCCTTGTTCAAAGTCCAGCTTTCCCAAGCATGTAATTTGACTGAAAATACCATGCATGAGTCAGGCGCACCTTCGTCTTCAATGTGACATCTTTACCTTTCAGCACTTTGAAGAGGTCTTTTGCAACAGCTTTTTCCAGTGCAAAGTGTCTGTCTTTTGATTTCTTGAACTGGGGTGATAAGCAAGATCAGCACGTGACCCCCAGACTTAGGGCTCTGAGTTCAAGTAAGGGTGCAGTTAATGCTGATTATATTCAGCATTTTCCCCATTATCTTCCTTTATATTCTCTAACTTTTAGTTTTTTATAAAACCAAAAGGAGTAACTTCCTGTTCCCCACTTCCTTGATGTCGTTTCCATGTCTCTAAAGGCGGACCCAGAGTCACAGATAAACACCTTCCTGCTAGAATGTGGAAGCTCATTGTTCTACTTCCTTTGAGGTCGCCTTGTCTATGTGACAGAAATTCAGTGGGTCAGCAAAGAAGGGAGCTGGAAACTTCTCCTTGCTCTAATGGAGCAAGCTCACCGAAAGGCAACATCAGCCTGAGAGGAATTTCTCTGCCACTTCATTCCCCACTGGCCACTAGCCCCGTATACTCTCTCCAGCAGCCAAAGCTATTGATCAAGTGCTTGGGAAGTGTCCCAGACCCCTTTAGTCACTGTGGGACACACAAAAGGTCTGCAGTTCCATATGCAGAAATCCACCTCTGGAGGCTCCTATACATTTGCAAGTTCACAGGAAGCTGGCACCACACATTTATTCATTGACTCACATCCTGAACCTGATATATCCCCTCCCTGGGGACCTACCCAAGAGAAGGGAGGTTGTGGGAAAACACAAAAGATGCCTTGGAAAGAAAGATCTTGTTGGGAAGTCACTGGGGTTGATATATGGGTGTTGAGCCCTATATGGAGGACAAGGTGGGAGGGCTAGGGTTCACTTACACACATCAGTTCCCCCTCAGTAATTTCCTTACCTTTTGCTTTTCTCTTTTAAGTGGAAGGCAAACTAGTTTAGAAAAAATGCTGACCCCTTACAATTTCTACATTTAATCTAATGGTAATAAAGCGCCAGCAGAAATTCCTACAGAAGTAGGAATGTCCATGACACACTTCCTGACCTATACAGGCTCCATAATAAGTCTGTTGTTTACTGGCAGCTTCTGACTCAGGGGCCAAGGAGGGGCAGGGCCTGGGAAGGGAGAGGGGAGAAGGACAATGCCTCTGGAAGTGAACTCAGACAATTACAATTCCACCACGTGGGCACCAACATCAGGAAAGACTTCAGTAGAATAAATAATCTTGTGCTAAGAAACCTTGACACAGAGCCTCTGAAATCAAGGTCTCCGGAAAATTCAGACAGGAAAAGTTTTGTGTATTGCATGCCTTCTTTTGGCACAAGTCTTGAAAATTGAAATCAAATGCTGCACCAACGACTTCTAAGCAATTTCAAGTAAGACTTCTAAGCAACTTCAAGTAAGTACAGTCATAATTCATCTCTAGTCAAACAATGTAAGATTTTAATAAGTGCAACAGGGAAAGTTCTAGAAGGAAAGAACACTCCTAACTTCCATTGTTCTGCAAATACTCCCTCTCAAGTTATTTTTTCCAGCAGTTGCCAAGTGGGTGTCTGACAAGCAGAACATAAGAAAAGGTAAATTGTATTCTTTTATTCTGGTAAAGGATAAATGTGATTATCTAATTCTTACATAATTCTGGATGCATGATTTGCAAATGTATTTGCTTGTGTGAGGCAGCAGAATTTTTGCTTGTTTAGCCTCCCATCCAAGTGACTGGAAAATATCTATGTGATGAGGGAATGCTCCTCAGGGCTCAGTTTCTTCTTGGCTTGGAGACTGGCTTGCAGAATATACTGTGCAAATTATTTAACCTCTTTCTGTTTCACAAAAGCATCTGCAAAATGGGATGGGGGAGGCAGCTCAGGAACTATTTATATATGGTTCAGAAACTATTTATATAAACGCCAGTGTGGCTTTGAAGGTACACAAACATCTCCAAAAGTCCATAGTGTATACAAAAGTTTTTTACATACACAGTAACAACCACCATCATGCCCAAACATCTATAGTTAATTTGTGACCCAACCTTGAAACAGTGTATTTTAAGACTTCTTCTACCCTTAAAAGTTCTAGAACTATGTATTAGGATCACAAACACCAGTGTTTAAAGTGAACAATAAGACTTAGAAAAATGGTATAGAACAGATTTTTTTTCTTTTTGAAGCTTTATTTGAAATAATAAACTCATAAGAAATTACAAAAATAGTACAGAGAGGTCCTGTATACCCTTCCCCCAGCTTCCCCCAATTGTAACATCTTATATAATGATAGTCATTAGCAAAGCCAGGAAATCGACATTGGCACTGTACTTTCAACTACATTCAGACCTCTCTGGGATTGGAACAGATTGTTAAAACAATTCGGAAGCTGCTGGAGGTAATTTGAGTCATTTGCATTAAATGACACGGTATCAGGAATTTGAGCTTGTTATTATCAAACCTGTATGTTTGGGACAAATTATTTAGTGTTACTAAACATCAGTTTTTCATCTATACAATAGAAATGATAATATAAACCAAGTAATTTGTTATGAGAAAATATCTTTAGTCTATTGAGTGTGACATGTTAGGAACCCCCCCATACTACTTTCCTTCCTTCTTTCATAAGACCTGACACTTTAGTTCCTAAAGTTTTGTAGGAGACCCTGATACCCTCCTTAAATAATTGGCCTAGGTCCTGATGATGATGTTGATGATGATGATGATGATGATGATGATGATGATGAATCTTCTTTGGTCTGGTCTTGTTTCTTATAACCAACATCCCTATCAAAAATCTTTTTCAAAAGTTTTTAAGTGAGAAGTTTCAACTCGGGGATGGGCTAATGGTACTCCTCTTAGAAGCTGCCTTCTATCCCAAGAAAATGACCTGAAAACTTCAGAGTTACCTGCTCTGTGTAAGGCCATTGACCACCTGGCCATCTAGCTGGTCTGGCCTCTCTGTCCCCCTGGGCTGGAACCCAAGTTAGAGTTGAGGACTGAACTGGATTGGTGTAGCATTCATTTCCTTCCCCTGGCTGCAAGGGGGATCCTGGAATGACAATAAGGGTCTGGTAGGGGATCAAAAGGAGGAATTGTGGGGACAACCCTGAACAGTGGGGTTTCCTTCTGCCTTCCTGACTCCCCTGCCACCCTGTGCAGATGCACTATTTGCACAAATTGCAGATGGGTCCTGAGGCTGACTATAAAACCCATACGGGGTTCCCCTCCTAGTTTTTTATTGTGTACCACAATAATTTGTCTATGATAAGCCAACTGGGCTAGTGCCATCCTTCATTCTCTTTTTGGTACAGTGCCTGTCATTGCCTTAATGCTCAATTAATAAAATTGCAGTAATGAGCCTTCTTCTGGCCTCCTGTTCTGGAAGCAGTGCTGGGCAGATAATGAGACTGGAATAGATCTCCTCAGAGCCTGGGGCCCCAGCAGAGGTGGTGGCAGGGGTCAGTGCAGGGCTTGTTGCGGGGTGAGGTGCACAGAGATGTATGGAGGTTTTATGGAGGGAGGAATACAGACAGGAATGGGCTGAGAGAAAGGGGAGTCATGGGGATGGAGGCATCTCTAGGCTTCAGGGAACTCTGGCGGGATCTGTGAAGAGCTTCAAGTTAGGGGCCATAGTAACTTTGATCTGAACCCCAGCACTGCCATGACCAGCTGTATGCTTTGAGACAAGTTCCTGAACCCTGCTTAGCCTCTACTTTCTCATCAGTGAAGGGGCATAATGATCCCCACCTCTTTTATCATATATTGTGAAAACTCACACAAATTCTTTACCTAACTGAACGTTAGGCCCTTGAACCTGCTCCTGGGCCGGTATGTTCCCTTCTTGGAAAACCTAGTCTTGACAAAACCCCCGCACCCCCCACATCCTTGATGTTTGATAACCCTGGCTATCTGAACAGGTTCCTCATCCTCCACCATCCCCCAGTGATGGCTGATCACCTCTGCCTGCCTTCAGCAGGAATCCTGTTAGTTATTTTAGGAAGGGTCCCGCCCCCGTTACCCCTGATGTTTCCTTTTAGTAATTTTTCATCTACTGACTTCCACCCTGCTCCTCGGCAATAAACTCCCACTTACCCATGCTGTGTTCGGAGTTGAGCGCAATCTGTCTCCCCTACTGCAAAATCCCATTTTTGCAGTCATCTCTGTACCTATCCCAACAGTCCCGAATAAAGTCTCCCTCACCGCGCTTTAACAAATGTCATTGAATAATTTTCTCTTCTTTAACAAGACAAAATAAAACAAAGGTGGGAACAGGAAAAAGAAAACCACCCAAGGCTTGGAGAAGTGGAAAATTTCCCCCAACCTAACCTCCTAGTGATATCCAAGGGCAAGTCAACCTGAAGCTGTTCACCCGTCCACACCTGGGTATCGAGGGCCTCCCGCGATCTATTAGGTTCAGGGTTTCTGTTCTGGCTGACCCGTGATGCTGAGTGTCAAATTTACCCTTTGGGACGTAGAATTGTGACACGGATGGCTGCAGGATGGATCTACACTGAGGAAACTGAGGGAGGGCACACCTGAGACACGAATGTGTCCCGTGGACCCGCAGGTAACCAGGTGTGCCACGAGGGCCTCCGCCCTGAAAAGAAGGGATTTCTTTTTTTTCCCTCCTCTCCAAGGCTGCAGGGACAGCGGGGGGGGGGGGGGGGGGGGGGGGGGCTGCCTGGGTGGCGAAGCTGTCGTCTCTGGCTCTCAGCAGGAGGCCGTGGCCCGAGGCTGGGAGCCCCTGGGCGCGCGCGGTAGGGACGCGAGGCTGCGGGCGGGGTCCCCCACTGCGCGGCAGCCGCCAGGTGGCACCACGGGCCCGCGCTGGGCGCTCCCCAGGCGCGGGCGGGGCGGGGCTGGAAGGGGTTAAGGCGCTGGCGGAGCCGCGGCCGCGGCTCTTCGGGGAAGCCCGGCGCGGGGCGCGGAGGAGGGAGCGGCGGCGGCGACTGCGGGGCCAATCGGGCGCGGGCCGGGCGCGCGCGGAGCCAACATGGAGGGAGGCGCGGCGCCCGGCCGCCCGTGACGCCCGCCCGGCCGGCTCGCGGCGAGCCCGAGCGCGCGCGGCCCGGGGCGCGGAGATGAGCGGGTCCGCGGCGCTGCTGCTCTGCCTGCTGGGCTGCCACGTCTGGAAGGCGGGGGCCAAGACGCTGCGGGAGCCCGGCGCCGCAGCCCAAGGTCGGTGCGCGGCCGCGGGGCTTTGTGTCGCGCCGGGCCTGGCGCGGCGGCGGGAGGGTCCGGGCCGCATTGTGGCGGCGGCGGCCGCAGCCCGAGCCGCACCGCACCGCAGCCGCTGCGCCTGCAGGCACCGCGCGGGGCTCCCCAGGGGGCGGCGCCGCCCGGGAACGCGGGACCCGCGGGGCAGATGCGCCCGGGTCCCCGGGGGCCGGGGCGGGCGGGGGCGCGGGTGGCACCAGCTGCTGCTGCTGCTGCTGCTGCTGCCGCCGCCGCCGCTGCTGCTGGTGGTGGCTCCTCTGGATGCGTCGCGGTCCTTTCCTTTATGCCCTGACGGGGACACGCGGCTCGCTCTCCCTCGCCGCTGGAGAGGGCGGCCCGGGGCTGCGCCGTCCCCGCTCGCGGCCCCCGCTCGGGTCCTGGAACCCCCGGCGCGCAGGCTGAGCTCGACCCTTTTGTTGTGGCGGGGAGCGGGCGGCCGCCGCCCCGGCGGGTCCCCTGCACCCCAGGACCGGAGGTCCGCGGCTGCTGCCCTCCACCAGCCTGCTGCAGTTTGGAAAGTTTCAGGGTCTGCTCTCCCCCCTCTTTATCCCACGTCCTTCCCACACCTTTAGGGATTTGCCTAGTGGCCCAAGAATCATTGTAAGAAGAGCAGGAATTGCAACCGGGAGGCCCTAATCACTTAAGAGAAAAATCCATTTCCATGTCTGTCTGTTGCCAGCTTGCTCCTTTTGTCTAATCTTTGGCCTCTGCCAGTCTGCTTTCCAGCCTTGGGAGTAACGTGGTCGCTCCTGAGAATGGCCACAGCCTGCCTTTTGTTATTTTATTTTATTTTGTTTGTTTTTTATTTATTTTTTTTTACATCATAATTTATTTGGGGAGAACGCCAAATCTTCCTCGGCATGCTTTTGTACAAAATCGAGTACTGCTCTGTTGCTGGCCTTTTCCAAAGGGGAAATGAGGCCCGCAGATGTCCATCTGCACCCACCTATGGCACTGCTTCCGCGAGCTTCTTTGGGCCTCTCTGGTCTCCTTGAGACCTTGTTATCTGCAGCCACCTACACCCCCAAGATTCCTTAGAGAAAGGTGTATGTCCTGCCAAGTTGGCCCTAGACACTGAATGCAGGAGGAACGATCCATCCCTGCGTCCTCTCACTGGGACCCTACCTTACCCCTTTTTCTCATGCTAACCCACCCCTGGTGCCTGGGACCAGAGAATTTTGTCTTCCACCAGGAGGGGAGCCTCTGCTGACAGGCTGGGTTTAGTTTATCTACGTGATGAATTAAAGATTTTAATGCCCAACACTTGCTGATTCACTTGCTGGCATCTCTTAAATGCATTGCTTCTTCTATAGTAACAGTAGCATATGACCATTATGAATTGGATATAAATTTAGTAATGTATGTTTTGCGAGGGGGCGCGCTCTGACAAGGTACAGAAAGACCCCTGTGTCTGCTCATGTAGGAAATGGATGTTTATGATGTTGGATCATCAGCTTTGAATTGTAGCTTCTTTCATTTATACTCGACTGCCTTTTGAATTGTCTATTTTAACGAATGATATCTGCACTTCAGGGAGGCCATTATTTTCAAAGGGCAGGTTGAATTTTTTGTTTTGTTCTGGAAATAGCAGTATATGGAAATATTGAGTTCATGCACTTGTAAGATAGGGAAAGGCATGGCTTCAATTTTTAAAAAATCATAGGAAAAACATACCAGGTTTATGTCTAAGACCTAATGTTTTACTAACGCAGATTTGCTGCTCCCCACTCCCCCCGAAATGAAATGATTGATCTGTGGGAATAATTACACCATGGCTAGGAGTATCTTAGTATAGGGTATGTTTTCAGTGGAAGATTGAATATCATGGAATGTTGTTCCCCTTAGATTACTCTCATGATTTGTCATTTAGCGTAAGGATGGCTTTTTAAGATGTTGAGCCCAAGAGCTCTATAAGAAGTCAGTCTTGCTACCTCTCATCTGGATTTTGAGCTAGAATGTTAAGAGAATGGACAGCTTCTCTCTTAACATTTGAGGCCACCTTCAACCCACTGAGTTCTTCAAGGCGTTTTGATACTTACCACTCTATCTTCTAACATAGCTTTTAGATTTTATGTTTTCTCTACTCTCCTAGATCTTGAATACAATGAAGACAAATGCTCCATCTGATTTCGTTTTGGATTTTCCACAGCAGGTTGCCGATTTGTTTTGCACATAGTTGGTGCTCAAGTAGTGCTGAATGGGTGAAAGGTTGAAGACATTTATGGATATATAATAATGCAACCTGGGATTATTGGTATACATTTTAAGGAGAAGAAAAGTGCAATGTTTATGTTCTCTAAAATGTAATTTGTAAAGATTTTGCTTTTATTATAAAAACAGACTTGAATCATACTTTGAAAAAGCCTTGTACACACACATTGTGCACCAGTGGGGCTTGGAAATTAGGAAAAACTATGTAGATTAGGAAAATTAGGAAACTATGTAAATTAGGAAAAACTGCAAATATACAGAAATCATGTTGTTGTTGTTGTTGTTAGGTGCCGTGGAGTTGAGTCCGACTCATAGCGACCCTCATAGGGTTTTCAATGGCTGACTTTCGGGATTGCCTTGGGAGTGGGTTGCCATGTCCTTCTCCCATTTTGCGGTGTTTGGAATTGAACTTGGGACCTCAGAGACTGCAGAGCAGCGCTCTACCAACTGAGCTAAATCCCAGCCCCACAGAAATCATACACCTCTACTAATCCAGCTAGAGTCTTGGGACTCAATGACATCCTCTTTATTAAATGAAACTTTATTATAGTATCTGGGGATCTAACATCTGCAAAATTTCTTGGCATTTCTTTGCTATTTATATATTCAAGATAAAAAATTTAGAGTTGGCTTCAGATTCTCTTACTGTAGCTGTTTTGAATCTGCAAAGTGATTTATAATGCATCAGTTAGTTGCCATGTGAGTAGTCATGACTGTGAACCAGCTCTGGAATATGACTGTGTTTTTATTAAGTGTTTTGTCTGAGTTACTTGTTTAGCATTTATAGTATCAGTTTTTGTGGGGCTTTTGCAGAAACAGTTATTCGAAAATATTGACTGACTTTCTGTGCCTCTTACAAAACTGTGTTGAGATGGGTTGATGGAGGAGGCTGTCCACAAGGAGCAGTTATCTGCGCAGAGTACTCTGTAGGGATGGGTTTTTGAGGCCCAGCACTATTTATGCGCCAAAAGGAAGGTCAGAATTAGGCAAAGGACTTCATGCTCAGACTTCCAGTGTGTGATCTTCATTTTGTCGTTATTGTCTAACAGTAAGGTATTTTGCAGTGTTGTACTAACTTTTCATCCCTCTCAGAAAAGCTACAGTCTGTCATAACACTTGAGTGAGTGGTTGGCTGCCTCTCTTCTCTCCAAGAGAGCTGTTCTTTGCCAAAGGCAAACTTCAGTTCTCAGACCACTGTGATCAATTGAAAGACCGTGAAGTGAGTGATAGGTGAAAGGCTATCAGGAGGGTTGGCAATAAGCAGGCCTCCCACATGATATTAAAAGCATAGTGTCTTTTTTTTTCCTTTTTCTAGTACTGGGGTCAAATCAAAGGCCTCTTGCCTGCTGTACCATTGAGCTGCATCCTCCCCCAAGCCAATGAGAGCATAGCATCTAAATACAATTTATGAGCTCACATCCTGGGAAGCTGGAGGAGTTGGACTTACCAAGGCCACAGGGCTTCCTCGCAAGCCAGGTGTGACAACACTATGAGAAAGCAGAAGCCCTATCTAGGGGATTGCTGGTATTGTCTTTGAGGTGACCTTATGATGGTTTTTTTGTTTTGTTTTGTTGTCCATGCTGGCTTCAAACTCCTGGGCTCCAGCAATCTTGTCTCAGTCTCTTGGGTAGCTGGGACTACAGATGTGTGTCAGTTTATGAATTATATTTGTATCCTACTTTTACTGTAATACTTTGTAACTTATAGGTTATTTGTTTAAAATCCCAACCAAAAGAAGGAAAAGATTGGGTGGATTTCTAAATTAATAGCTTACAAATGAAAGTGACTTCTCAGTTTTCATCAGGTCTTAATTTTGAACAAATTACTGATATCTATAAGTCACGCCATACAACTTTTATAATTGTTGGGAAATAGGAAGCAATTTTAGCAATCTCTAAGAACACGGCCTTCACTATAGATTGGACCTCAACATCAAGAAATCAAAAATCCTTACAACTGGGTCAGTAAGCAGCTTCATGATAAATGGAAAAAGGCCTAAGGTTGTCCAAGATTTTGCTTTACTTGGTTCTACAATCAACACTGATGGAAGCAGCATTCAGGAAATCAAAAGACGGATTGCATGTGGAAAAGCTGTTGCAAAAGACCTCTTTAAAGTGTTGAAAAGTAAAGACGTCACATTGAAGACGAAGGTGCGCCTGACTCATGCCATGGTATTTTCAGTCATATCATATGGTTGTGAAAGCTAGATGTTGAATAAAGGGGACAGGAGAATTGATACTTTTGAATTATGGCGCTGGAGACAAATGTTGAATATACCATGGACTGCTAAAAGAACCAACAGATCTGTCCTAGAAGAAGTGCAACCAGAGTGCTCCTTGGAAGCAAGGATGGCTAGACTGCATCTTACATATTTTGGACATGTAGTCAGGAGGGACCAACAATGGGCAAGGACATCATGTTTGGGAGAGTGATGGGGCAATGAAAAAAAGGAGGACCTTCACCTAGATAGATTGACACAGTGTCTGCAACAATGAGCTTAAACATAAAAAAAGATTATGTGCCTGGCATATTGTTGGGGAGTATTTCATTCTGTTGTACATAGGGTCACTATGAGTCAGACCTGACTCCACAACACCTAACAAAAACAAGAACAATTTACTCCTTTTAGTAAAAAGCACTTGACAATAAGTTGGATAACAGACATGTATAATACTGTATATTGAAGAAAAAATTGAATAAAGCATATTTCAGAGATTTAGATGGAAGAATTTGTCCAGTGGTAACAACTAGCTTGTATACTCTTTGTGAAATAGATAATGGAAATTGCTATATGTGTCAGTACTATAGTTTGTCCAAGTTGTAGAGAAATGTTGTAAACAAATCATTTTCACTTGATTTCACAAATATTTGGGACTTTTAAAGACCACGATTCTAGTGAAATTGTTTTATTCCAGAAAACATGGAACTGAATGTATTTTAAATATCAAGCTCCAGTACCCAAATAGACCAATTAATTATATGAAATAACTTTTTTAAAAAGAAATTCTGTGGTGTGACCCAGTGCATGTCCCACATTAAGAAAACCATTGTTTTTATAGAGTCAAACTTGTAAGTAGGCAGTTTAAGGCAGTTAACCACTTCCTAGTATGTTCTTTTTGCCTGCAGCTGTACTACTGTGGCATCCGATCCCATCAGATCCTGGAAGCTAAGCAGGATCAGACCTGGTTAGTACTTGGATGAGAGACTACCTGGGAATGCCAGGTTTTGTGGGCTTGGGAGAAGGACCCAGCAACCCACTCCCGAAAAACAATCAGCCATTGAAAACCCTATGAATAGCAGAGAAGCATTAACGATAGTGTTTCATCTGTTGTACATAGGGCCGCTATAAATCTGACACCAACTCAAGGACACCTAATAAGAAATATGTTCTTTTAAAATAAACAGCTCAGTCAATATATTTAAGATGCATCCGTCTTCTCTGAGTAAGTATCTATTTCATTGCCAGCTCCTCTTTCAGATTCAAATCAGTCTGCAAACATTTGCATTTTTTTTCTTTCATTTATCCCTTACAGAGTTTATTAATCTAATCCTTATAGTTTATATTAATTAAACCTTTTTTTATAGATAACTCCAACCTTCCTACCTCTTACTGTTGACTGGTATCTATTTCTTTGTATCTAATGAGTTATCAGATACTTTTATTTCAAGGATTACTTTAAACTTCTCCTCTTCCACCCTCTTTCTCTAACCCAACATGTCTTCTTAACTTGACTCAAAATCTGGGTAGTCCCTTAGATCCCTTTTCTCCCTTGTAATTTTACATATATATTTACATAGCACATTTCAGGGACAGAAGTGACTTGGGGATCAGATTTATCTTCCTTGTTCCAAAGATGAAGAAACCTAAGCCAGAGAATTAAACTAACCTAAGGTAATATGCACTTCAGGCACTATGGTATGAACAACAATGGCTGCAAAGATGTCCATGCCCTGATCCCCAGAACCTGTAGATATGTCACTTGAGATGGCAAAAGAGACTTTGCAGAGGTGATTCAGTTAAGGATCTTGAGATGGGAAGATGACTCTGGATAACTTGTCCCAGTGCAATCACAGGGATCCTTATAAGAAGAAGGCAGGAGGATAATCAGAGAAGAAGATGTGACAGTGGAAGCAGAGGGTCCAAGCTAGAGAGAGTTGGGTGATGTTACACAGACAGCTCTGCACATGGAGCAAGGGGCCTGAGCCAAGGAATACCAGTTACATCTACAAGCTCGAAAAGCAAGGAAGCAGATAACCCCCAGACCCTTCAGAAGAAACACAGCTTTGTTGCCATCTTGAATTTAGCCCAATGAAATAGATTTTGGACTTCTGACATCCAGAACTGTAAGATAATAAATGCATGTTGTTTTAAGTCAGTGTGTTTGCTAATTTGTTATCACAGCAATAGGAAACTAATACAGACTATAATCTCTAAGAACTATAAAAAGGGATACACACCCATATGTCAGGATAATGACAACATGGACCACTTTTTGGAACTAAGTCACCAAAGATGACATTTGGAGAAATGCATAGGACTCACATCTGTTTGACAAAACACTCTGCCATACTGGAGATGTGACAGTGATCCCTGGGAAGCATGTCAGTGACACGTCCCCATCACATTTAATGAAATCAGTGGGATGACTTCTCTTTTGTTCCTAAGCAACCAAAGTCAAGTCTGTTGTGTTCCTTCCAGAGCTGGCATTCACACCTTCAGGGAGAACTTAGTAGCCTTTCAAACCTCTGCCAAAAGCCACTTATAGAAATCTTGCTTGCTTTCAAGCATTGCTCTAATTTGTGTTGAAATATTATGTCATTCAGCTTTCCATTGCTGTGACAAAATACCTGAGATAATCAACATATAAAAAACGGTTTGTCTTGGATCATGGATTAAGAGGTTTCAGTCCATGGTCTCTTGACCTCATCACTTTGGGCCTATGGCAAGGCAGAACATCATGGTAGGGAGCTTGTCGTAGAGCAAAGCTGCTCAAGAAAGCTTATGTTTATAATAAAGCTCTTTTCCTGAACCCATTAAGCTGTGAATCCATCAGTGGGTTAATACATCAATAAAGTCAGAACCTCCATGATCCAATCACTACCCAAGGGCTCCACCTCTGAACACTGCTGTATTGGGACCAAGCCTTCAATACATGAGTTTTAGGAGGACATTTCTGGTCCAAACCATAACAAACATAAGTATTAGTACCTAAATGAGGTAGAAGAAATATGTGATCAGATGTTACCATAGACCCTTAATGCCCCAAACCTCAATGGCAACCCAGTTTTCTCAGAGACTTAGAACACCCTGTGATATTTTTCCACTTCTCTTAGGAAAATGAGCCTCCAGGGCTGAGACCATTTCAACAATTGAAGAAGCCTCCATGCTGGCTAGGGGAGGAGAACGTGGAGACCTTAGGACAAACATTGATACTGTCCCTGTTAGCAAGTACAAGGAAATTGAAATCACTTGGTCTCCTGCAATTTCCATCTCATTGGGAGCAAAAGACTCACGTTCAGTGTAGCTCAAAGAGACAGATGACATTGGGGTGGATCCTGGAAGAGCAGCTGACGTAGTCCCTGGTGATTCGGTGGAGTAGTGTGGAATTCGATCCTCATGTCCTCAGGAAGGATGATGATGTGGCTTGACATGAGTCTCCTCCCAAGGAACTGAACTCAAGAATGGAGAGAAATTTAGACCTTTGGGATTTCTGGATTGGGGCCAAAAGATAAATAAGTAATGGAGAAAGGGGGAGAATCACCTATTTAGTACTTTCAGACTGAAGGCCTTACCTCCTGGTCATCACCCCTAAACATTATTGATTCATTTCTCTTAATTTCCATTACAGTGTAGACCCTAGTCCTCATAGGGTACTTGCTGAACACAGTTTGTCTTTTTCTGTCTTTCAGTGTGAATTTATTCCTTTGACCCAGATGTTCTTCCATGTTTTCTCTCTTCAGATACCATTTTGTTCACATTTATATCTTGCGGAAAAATGTTTAGTATTTCCCATTTACCCAAAGTATGAAGTCTTAGTTGGTAAGCCTGGCCTTTCCAACCTCCCTGCTTTTCTTCAAGTGTGTGTCTTTTCCAGCTTAACATTCCTTCATCTTCCCTGGATGACTACTGTACGGCCTCACTTCCCTTTACTTTTCTCCATTCTGCCCTTGATATCAAGTTCCCCAGTATTAGTATCTGCTGTAGGAAGACAGTATGACAAATACCTATTACATAAAAAGAGATGGGGGGGCAATATATTTTTGTGTAAGCTTGAGTATGTAGAATTCTCACTGTCTTATATTTTATAATCCAGTTGGAAAATAAATGACTAAAGTAAGAAGAATATCGCTAAAGCCCTTTTTACCTAATTTGGCAAGAGCCTCTGGAGTAAGATCAAACCCACTATTGATAATCTGTAGTGTTTATTTCTAGCTATTTCAAGGATTTATCCAGGGTAGCCACAGGAAGTTTAATTAAGCAGAGTATAAGCATATAGCTCATTACTGTACGCTCCTAAAAGTGGCACCATAGGTAGAAGAGGTCTTCTTGGTGATCAAAAATTTAAGCTGCTACAGTGTAGATTGGTCTGGGATTTGGCTCAGTTGGTAGAGCGCTGCGCTGCAGTCTCTGAGGTCCCGAGTTAAATTCCCAGCACCACAAAAATGGGAGCAGGACCTGGCAATCCACTCCCAAGGCAATCCCAAAACAGCCATTGAAAACCCTATGAGGGTCGCTATGAGCCAGATACCGACTCGACGGCACCTGACAACAACAACAACAACAGGGAAGATTGGGCAGTACTGATGCTACTGTGGTTTCCAATGTCCATTGAAATGCTGAAGAATAATTATGGAGACATTTAGGTAGTGCTCTCTCACATTATGTGATCTGGTTCAGAAGATAAGATTGTGAAATATACATTTAGTACATTCATCAAATATTTTGAACCCTTAATTTTACATACAATAAAAATGTCATACTTACCTATGAAAACTAGCAGTCTTTAGGAATTGTGGGAAGTAGAAGATAACATAGGAAAAGATAGCTTAGGAAAAGATACTTCCCAAGTGAATATTGAGTTTATTAAAGCTTATTTTGTTGTTTTATTTTGCATATCTTATTTTAAGCTGTACCCTACAGGCAAAGAGAAGCGTAAGTATGAGGAAGGAGTCATCTATTTCCAAGTCAAATGAACATTTTCATTTGCTTAGACTTATTTTTTGAGCTTAGAGTTTGAATAGGAAAATGGTTGAATTTGTAGTGGAGGAAAGACTTTTAATGCCATTTTGGCAGAGCTGAACAAAAGACACTGAACTTTGATTAAAGCTGTCCTAGTCCCTAAGGTGACTTGTGCTAGTAAGACTTCTGATTTTGAAAACAGAATCAGTTTACCTGTCTCAATGGATGAGGGTCATTCTGTGCCTTTTTATACCAACAGTGTGGGAGTCTAGATGTGGTTTGGTTGGTTAGCACTACAATTATAGATTAAATCTCTCTTCTTGGAGAACAAGAAGTATTTTATAATGGAAATTTATCTTAACAGAGAATGAAAAGCACATGTACAATGGGCTTTAATGTTTTATTTTATTTAGTTGAATTATTTATTAGTAATTATCATTTATTAATAATTTGGATAAGGACTCTGCTGGACCATTGATCACACTTTCTTATGAAAGAAAGGTTAAAAGTGGGGCTTGAAAAATTGAGATCCCAGTTTAAATCCAGAAAAATAAAATATCTTCTATGGATAGTAACTATGGTGGTAACAAAGTTGCAGATTGGGATGCATTAATTTTTTTTAATCAATTGGAGAAAGACATAGATCTTTTGGGTGACTAAAACATTAATTAAATAGTGAGTAGAAAGTGTTATTTAGTTCTTCAGACTGCTAGGGTGGCCTCACACTGCCTGCTGAAGGCATGGGTTCTAGAAAGTGGGTGAGAACATAATCCTTCTGTGTCACGGCTAGCCTGGCCACACTTGGAGGGATGTCTTTGGTCCTAGGTGCCAGATTTAAGATTGCTCATGTTCCTCCCAGACACATTCAAAGGAAAGCTTAAGATTGGGTCTCTAGGCTTCATAGAGACCCAGGTGGTATTATATCATTACTACCTGTGACTTTTTAATGACCCCAGAGCTGGAAGAGCAGGCTACTCTGCTCGTATAGCCTTCAACAGGAACCTCACTGTCCTTGGTCTTCACTCAGCTCCATAGTAACGGGGTTGAGTTCAGCAGATGGAGAATTCTACAAAAAAAAAAAAAAAATTTCCCTGAAATACAGCAGGTACCGGGGTAGCTTCAAAGTCTACTTTGTGAAAGATGGTCAAGTCCCAGAGAACATTGGTCTAGAAGGAAAAAAAGACACAGGGTGAAACATAGAGAATTTCAGCTACTTTAAAAGCCATTGTACTCATATTGGAGCTTTAACAAACTATCACCCACTATTATGTCCCACCCCCATGTGTCTGTCACCTTGTCATGCTGTGTGGGTAGTGTGTTGCGGTGATGCTAAAAGCTAGCCACCTTTATTTCAGATACCAGCAGGGCCACCCATTGTGGACAGGTTTCAGTTGAGCTTCCAGACTAAGTCAGACCAGGGGGAAGGAACCAGAAGCTCACTCCCAAAATAAATAGCGATTGAAAACCCTATGAAAGGCCAGGCGTGGTGGCGCACGCCTGTAATCCCAGCGGCTCGGGAGGCGGAGGCGGGAGGATCGCAAGTTCAAGACCAGAGGCAGTCTGCGTAACTTAGCAAGACCCTGTCTCAAATAGTAAAAAAAAATGGGCTGAGGTGCAGCTCAGTGGTCCAGCACTTGCAGAGCATGCAGGCGCGAGGCCCTGGGTCAACCCCCAGTACCGCAAAAAAAAAAAAAAAAAAAAAAAACCTATGAATAGCAGAGAAGCACTGTCAAATGTAATCCCGGAAAATGAGCCTCCTAGATAGGAAGGCATTCAAGAAATGACCAGGGAAGAGTTGCCTCCTCAAAGTAGTTGTTGTAGTTAGGTGCCATCAAGTTGGGTCTGACTCATAGTGACCCTATGTACAACAGAACAAAACACTCCCCAATTCTGTGCCAGGCACACAATCTTTTTTATGTGTAAGCCCATTGTTGCAGACACTGTGCCAATCCATCTCGTTGAGGGTCTTCCTTTTTTTCATTGATCTGCCACTCTCCCAAACATCGTATCCTTCTCTAGGGATTGGTCTCTCATGACTACATGTCCAAAATATGTAAGACACACTCTAGCCATCCTTGCTTCCAAGGGGCATTCTGGTTGCACTTTTTCTAGGACAGATCTGCTGGTTCTTTTGGCAGTCCATGTTATACTCAGCATCATAATTCAATAGCATCAATTCTTCTCCTGTCTCCCTTATTCAACATCCAGCTTTCACAACCATATGATGTGACTGAAAATACCATGGCATGAGTCAGGCACACCTTCATCTTCAATGTGACGTCTTTATTTTTCAACATTTTAAAGAGATCTTTTGCAACAGCTTTTCCCTATGCAATGCATCTTTTGATTTCCGGACTGCTGTTTCCACAGGTGTCAATTGTAGAGCCAAGTAAAGCAAAATCTTGGACAACCTCAGTCTTATTTCCATTTATCATGAAGCTGCCTTACTGACCCAGTTGTAATGACTTTTTTTTTTTTTCTTGATGTTGAGGCTCAATCTATACTGAAGGTTGTGTTCTTTGGACTTTATGAGAAAGTGTTTCAAATCCTCTTCATTTTCAGCAAGGAAAGTTGTGTCATCTGCATAATGCAGGTTGTTAATGTGTCTTCTTCCATGCATACCTTTGCTGACTTTAAACCATGCAGTATTTCCTTGTTCTGTTCTAACGACTGTCTCTTAGTCCATGTATAGATTCCACTGTACATGTGTTTTTCATTCTCTGTTAAGATAAATTTCCACTACAAGTGTTCTGGTGTTCCTGTTCTTCACAATGTTATCAATGATTTCTTCTGGTTCACACAGTCAAATGCCTGTGCATGCAGGAATGGAGTAAAGCCCCTGGGACCTCCTTTTGCTGATGTGGCATGACTCAAAATGAGAAGAAACATAGTGGCTACAACAGTGGGCTCAAACATAAAAAGTCATGTGCGTGACACAGTGCTGGGTAGTGTTTTGTCCTATTGTACGTAGGATTGCTATGAGTCAGATGTGACTCAGTGGCACCTAAAACAACAGTTATGTCACACCATTCTTGTCGGACAGAATTTTTGGCAGAGCACAGGCCAGATGTTTCTCTTTTGGGGGCTTTACAAGACCAAAATGAAAGTGTCAGATAGACCTTGTTCCTCTTTGGAGGCTGTGGGGAAGAATCCTCTTCCAAACTCATTGAAGCTGTAAGAATGCAATTTCTTGCAGATGAAGGGCCAAGCTGTATCCCTACCATTTTGCTCTCTGTCAGCCAGGAGCCTTTTTTGACTCCATAAAGTCATCTGCAATTCTTGTCACTCTGATCCTTCTGCTGCCAAACCAGCAACAGCACATCAAACCCTCCCCACATCAGATTGCTCTCATTTTTTTATCTGCTACAGTTGGACCATGGCCAAAGAGAGCACCTTGCCTGTAAGGGCACCTGTGATTGGATAAGACCTACCTGCTAATCCAGGATAGTCTCCCTGTTACCTTAGTTACCTCTGTGACCCTTTTGCCGGGATGTGACATATTTACAGGAATGACAGTGTGGACATTGTGCCCATTGCATCTCTGGTGGACAGAATGGAACTGCAGTCTCCAGTGGACAGATGGTCCCAGGAAGCGGACTTCTCTCCCACCGGGGATGGCGAGGAGGAGAGAGGAGACCACTGATCAGGGGCTCTCAGCAGGTCTTGAGAAGGGAAGGATTCTGGGCAAGTGACTTCTTTCCTACCCTGATACATTAGAACCTAGCATGGACACATAGAAGATAAATATAAGGCAGTTTATGTAATACCAAAAGCTATATGTGAAAGTGCTGTATTTAAAGTTGGGTTTTTACATTTTCACTCTGAGAACCAGGAGCGAAGTTTATTTAGACATGTGTGATTTATTAAATTCTTTCATTGGTAAATATTTATATCTCTGTATGCTCACTATTATATCAGTGTAATGGAGACTCTGAAACTTATACTTGAAAGTCAAGTAGCTAAAATAAAGGAAGACATGACGAAGTTAAAGAACTAAACAGAAGATTTCAAGGGGCAGCTTAAGAAGACAAAATGAAATATTATAATGACATTAGCAAAGAGCTGAAAATAGAAAACCAAAAAGGAAAAAACATACTCTGTTTTTCTCAAACTTAAAGAATTGAAGAAAAAAATTCAAGCCTTGAGTGGCAATAGTGAAGGATTCTATAGGGAAAGTATATAATGATTCAGGAAACATCAGAAGAAAATGAAAGGAATACACAAAATCATTATACCAAAAAGAATTGGTAGATGACCAACCATTTCAAGAGTTGTATATGATCAGGAACCAATGGTACTGAAGGAAGAAGTGGAAGCTTCCTTGCAGGAATTGGCAAAACACAAGGCTCCAGGAATTGATGGGATACCCATAGAGATGTTTCAAAAAACAGATGGCAGTGCTGGAGGTGCTAGCTTGTTTATGCCAAGGGACTTAGAAAACAGCTATCTGGCCAACTGACTGGAAGAGATCCATATTTGTGTTTATTCCCAAGAAAGGTGATCCAACCAAAGGTGGAAATTATTGAATGATATCATTAAGATCACACACAAGTAAAATTTTGCTAAAGATCATTTAAAAGTGACTCAAGCAGTAGATAAACAGGAGGCTGCTGGAAAATTAAGCCTAATTCAGAAGAGGGCATGGAACCAGGAGCATCCTTGATGAAGTCAGATGGATATTAGCCAAAAGCAGAGAACACCAAAAAGATGTCTATGCTTTATTGACTATTCAAAGGCATTTGACAGTGAGGATCGTTAACAAATTATGAATAACATTGCGAAGAATAGGAATACCAGAGCACTTCATTGCAGTCATGAACAATCTGTACATGGACCAGGAGGCAGTTGTTTGAGCAGAACAAGAAAAACCCCTGCCTGGTTTAAAGTCAAGAAAGATGTGTGTCAGGGCTGTATGCTTTCACTGTACCTCTTCACTCTATACTGAGCAAATAATCCAAGAAGCTGGACTTTATGAAGAATAACATGCCATCAGGATTGGAGGAAAATTTATTAACAACCTGCATTATGCAGATGACACAACTCTGCTTGCTGAGAGTGAGGAGGACTTGAAATGAAGGTCAAAGAACACAGCCTTCAGTATGGATTGCGCCTCAACATCAAGAAAACAAAAATCCTTACAACTGGGTCAGTATGTAACTCCATGGTAAATGGAGAGATGATTGAGGTTGTCCAAGATTTTGCTTTACTTGGTTCTACAATTAACAGCCATTGAAGCATTGGTCAAGAAATCAAAAGATGCATTGCACTGGGAAAAGCTGTTGCAAAAGACCTCTATAAAGTGTTGAAAAGTAAAGATGTCACATTGAAGATGAGATGCGCCTGACTCATGCTATGGTATTTTCAGTCACATCATATGCTTGTGAAAGCTGGATGTTGAATAAGGGAGACAAGAAAAGAACTGATGCCTTTGAATTATGATGTTGGAGATGAACATTGACTATACCACAGACTGCCAAAAGAGCCAACAGATCTGTCCCAGAATATGTGCAATCAGAGAGTTCCTTGGAAGCAAGGATGGTTAGACTTCATCTTACGTATTTTGGACATGTAGTCATGAGGGAGCAGTCCCTAGAGAAGGATACGATGTTTGGGAGAGTGGCAGATCAATGAAAAAAAGGAAGACCCTCAACGAGATGGATTGGCACAGTGTCTGCAACAATGGGCTTACACATAAAAAAGATTGTGTGCCTGGCACAGAATTGGGGAGTGTTTCGTTCTGTTGCACATAGGGTCCCTGTGAGTCAGACCCAACATGATGGCATCTACCACCATCAACAATAGAGACTGGTCTACCACCATCAACAATAGAGACTGGTACTTTCCTAGACATGAAAAAATAGCAATTGTTATTGTTCTTAGGTGCCGTCAAGTCGGTATCTGACTCATAGTGACCCTCATAGGGTTTTCAATGGCTGACTATTTTCAGGATTGCCTTGGGAGTGGATTGCCAGGCCCTTCTCCCATTTTTGCGGTGCTGGGAATTTAACTCGGGACCTCAGAGACTGCAGTGCAGTGCTCTACCAACTGAGCTAAATCCCAGCCCTGAAAAAATAACAATAGCAGTTAGCTAATGTGGGTTGGGTGCTTATTGCTATGCTAAGTAACTTTATGGATTATTTTATTTAATCTTCTTATCATTTGAGGCATAAATATCACATCATTCTCATTTTATACAAGAGGAATATGGCACCCAGTGCAGCAGCACATGCTTTTATACCCAGCAACTCTGGAGACTAGGGCAAGAGGATCAAGTTAAACACCACAGCACAGCCTGTGTAATTCAGGGAAATGCTGTCTCCAAAAATAAAAATAAAAATTGGGCTGGGGGTACAGTGTGGTGGTAGAGCACTTGCAAAGGATGTGCTAGATCCTAGGTTCAACTCCTAAGTACCACAAAAAGTAAATAAATGAATAAATAAGTGAAGAATGTGGGACCCAGAGAAGGTAAACCACCTTGCCAAAGTTACACGGATGGGTAGAGTCTATTGTGTTATACTGTGCCTGACCTTCCACCCCAGACTGTGCTCCTTTGTGGCTTGGAGGATTAAATTCTAATTTCACACATTTGATTACCATGGAACTTTTCCAGTATAAACAAGGGACTTTTAATGGTCTTGGTAATTTTTATGAAGATAGACAAAAATAGCCCCTTGTGTGGTCCCTGTTTTCTTTTGACCAATGGAAAGTGACCTTGAAGAGTTATTCGCAGAATGTCTCTTAAGAGCAAAGCTTGGCGCTTGGTGCTGTGTGGGATTCAGATTTGTGGAAGAGTTAAGAACCTCACACAAATGACACTCCTGAGCTTTTAAGGAAGTCTAATAGTGCAGGGTGGGATTTGGGGTTACACCCATCTGTGCCTGGGGTTATCTTCTGGCTTGGATTCAAAGCCCACTAGTGTTTGGCAAACTTTTTGCATAAAAAGAGAAACCTGTTTGAACCCAGCAGTTCAAGAGCTGGAGTTTGGGAAGGATATGGTCATTTGTAAAACAGCCATTCAGGTATGGTTGGATTCATAAAGCAAAATGACTTGCCTTTTTCTCTTTCTGACATACAGGGAGGACTTTTATTTTTTCTGAAGTGTGAAATACAAGTATTTAATTGGCATTTGAACATACTTTCAAAAGTTTAATATTTTTCTCCTTTAATAAAGCTTCCAAGTGGGGCTGGCGTGTGCACACCTATAATCCTGAGGCAGGAGGATTGCAAGTTCAAGGCCAGCCTGGTCTACAAAGTGAGACTCTGTCTCCAAAATCTGAGGGGAAAAAACATTCTTTTTGCTTGTACAGTGATTCCCGCCACCCCGCCCCACCCCCGCCATGTTTTTTTAAAAAGGAAAGCATTTTGCAGTAAATATCCAGACACACCACTTAGGTTCTACAGTTAACATTTTGCTATACTTGATTTATTACTTATCTATCCATTTATTCAGTCTTCTAACCATCTGTTGCCTGCAGCTGTACCACTATGGCATGTGATCTCATCAAATCTCAGAAGCTAAGCAGGGTTGGGCCTGGTTAGTACTTGGATGGGAGGCCACCTGGGAACACCAGCTGCTATAAGCTTGGGAGAAGGACCTGGCAACCCACTCCCAAAACACAATCAGCCATTGAAAACCCTATGAATAGTAGAGAAGCACTGACAATAGTGTTTCGCCTGTTGTATGTAGGGTTGCTCTGAGTCGGCACTGACTCAATGGCACCTAACAACAACCACCACCATCTTGTTAGTCAATATATTTTAATAATATGTCTCAAGTATTGGTGCCTTCTACCTCAGTACTACAGCATGTATATAATTAATTCGTGTTTGGTACTTTTTTAGGCCTGTGGTTTAGCTCAGTTGGTAGAGTGCTGTTCCACATTTTTTGTGGACCAGGGGTTCAATCCCCAGTACCACAAAACCAGGAGAAGGATGTGGCAATCCGTTCATGATCAGCCATTGAAAAGCCTATCTGAGGACTGCTGAGTCAGACCCAGCTTGACAGCACCTAACAACAACAGCAACAACTTTTTCTCTTGGAAAACATTTAACACACACACACACACACACACACACACACACACACAAATACATAAATCCCAAGTATTAACATATGCATATACCTGTGCAACCCAAAATCTTAACAAGGAACTGAGTATTCCCATCACTCCAGACTCTTCTTCTGTATCCCAGAAAATCCCTGCCCCTGTTCTTCAGGAGCAACCATGCTCTGGTTTTCTCTTTTTCTTTTTCTGTTTTTTTTTTTTTTCCTGGAGATTAGTTTTGTTGTTCTTGGCTCTAGAACTTCAAATAAATGGAATCAGGCAGTATGTGCTCTGATGTCTGTTATTGATTATGACATTTTTTGAGGCCTGTCCACATTATGGCCATATCAGTACACCAGGTTTTTTTTTTTTTAATTGCTGAAGAGTTTTGCACTTTTAGAACATTCCAGGTTGTTTAACTATGTATTGATGGTCAGTAAAGTTGTTTCTAGTTTTGGCTGTTTGTAAACATAGTTTCTACAAACAATTTATACAGTTCTGTGTGCATATGTTTTGTTTCTCTTAAGAAGATACTTAGAAGTAGAATTGCTGATTCAGAGGGTAGGTAACTGCTAGAACTTTTTCCAAATTTGTTGTATCTTTCTATATTCCCACCAAAAACATACAAGATGTCTTCTTGATCCACTTTGTCATTGACATTTGGTGGTGTTTGTCTTTTTAGTTTTAGCCATTTTGAGGACAGATTTTTATATTTATATTCATATATATATATATATATATTTATATTTGATAAAAGCCTATAGCCGTACCACTGATCCCATCCGATCTTGGAAGCTAAGCAGGGTCAGGCCTGATTAGTACTTGGATGGGAGACTGCCTGGGAACACCAGGTGCTGTAGGCTTGGGAGAAGGACCCACCAACACACTCCCAAAAAACAATCAGTCACTGAAAACCCTGCGAGTTGGACACTGACTCGATGGCATCTAGCAACAATAACATATTTGATCAAAAAGTACTACATATATTTTACTTTCCAGATATAAATGGCTTGAGTTTTTGAAGAATGTGGAAACATTTTTAGAAACCAAAATTTGAAATTTCACTACTATGCTTATGTTTATTTTGAACATCTTAATGTAGCCATTTATTTCTCTTTGATACTTTATTAGTCCTACTCATTATCAAATTATCTCAGTGACTATCCTGTCTGATCATGTGGAACCAGTTTACACATGCCTGTCATATAAGCTCTGGCGTGGGTGTGTACACATGAGTGTGTGTGCGCCTGTGTCCAAGGTAGAGATGGCATGGTAGAGGGAAAGAAAATCATCTTTCTAGAGTCTAATGTTTGCATAGTACAGAGGCAAAGTTTGAGGTGATACAGGATGATTTCAATGCCATTTCCTCTCTTGAAGGGAAACCCAAGTGCATATGCCATTTGGAAGGTGTTAGTGTTGATACTGGCCTGCAGCTGTAGCCCTGTGGCATCCGATCCGGTCAGATCTTGGAAGCTAAGCAGGGTCGGGCCTGGTTAGTACTTGGATGGGAGACCACCTGGGAACACCAGGTGCTGCAGGCTTGGGAGAAGGACCTGGTAACCCACTCCCAAAAATCAGTCTGCCATTGAAAACCTTATGAACAGCAGAGAGGCACTGACAATAGTGTTTCACCTGTTGTATGTAGAGTCGCTATGAGTCGAATACTGACTGGATGGCACCTAACAACAACAACAGTGTTGATATGCTCAAAAGCAGTCGAGATCTCTTAATGCCTAGCAGCTTCTAGAAATTACTTGGTGTGCTTCATTAACCCTTGTCATTGTGCATTGACTCGATTCCTTGAAGTATTGTAATAACTTTTAAAAGTTAAGAAAATAAAGTCCTAAACATGCCATTACAGAAGTCCGCAAGTGTGACCTCAGGCTGAGTATACCACAAGATGGTCTGCTGTAAAAAGGGAAATGCCTTGAGATTTAAACAGCAGCCCCCCAAGCCTGAGAACATCATTTAGAAAGGCAGGATGTGATTGTTCCCCTATCTCCTCCCCTTTGCCATTGGTCTGTTGGGTGCTGACAAGTTTTAATGGTGGAGGGATGATTCTGGTGGCAGTACATGTTATAGAACCAAAGTTTTTATGGGACCGGAGCAATTGTGACTAGTGTGTCCCGGTGGGAACCAGGGCACCTTCCGTTTCTCTCTGTGTGAAATGCTGCTGGAGAAAAGAACTCATGCCCCAGACTTGGGGTTACGCTGGGCACCTCTCCCCAGACCTCTTCTAAGACTTTAAGATTTTATTTATTTATTTTATTTTATTTGTTACTTTTTGGGCTGTTACTTTTAGCTCAGTTGATAGACTGCCGCTCCATACTTTCTGAGGACCGGGATTCAATCCTCAGCACTGCAAAAATGGGAGAAGAATATGGCAGTCCACTCCCGAAACAATCCTGAAACAATCAGCCATTGAAAACCATTTGAGGGTTGCTATGAGTCAGACCCAACTCAATGGCACCTAACAACAATTTATTTATTTATTTATTTATTTTTGTTTATTTATTTATTTATTTTTACAGTGCAAGAGGGTTGAACCCAGGGCCTTGCACATGCTTTGCAAGTGCTTTAGCACTAAGTTGCTCCCCAAGCCCTTTCTTTATGTAAAAAATTTCAAAACAGGGTCTCACTAACTTGTGCAGGCTGCCTCCAGCCTTGGCCTCGTGATCCTCCTGCTTCTGCTTCCCAGGTGGCTGGGATTACTGGCGTGAGCCACCACACTCAGCTCCTTCTAAGACTTGGAGGGAGACAGTTGCTAGGTGTGTTGCCTCAAAAACACAGCTGCCCTCCACCTTTCATCCAGACCTCTGAGAGCCACTTGGGACGTGGGAGGGACCCTGAGCTTGTTGCTGCATGGCTATTGTCGTCACACACAGCCTGATAGGTGAGGTGGACCCTCGGCTGCCAGCTGTGGGCCCCCACTCTGTAGTCACCTGCTCAGCAGACATGCACCTGGATCGTGCACCTGGACAATGCCCGGTATTGATGACATTTACTCTGAGTTTCCACATGACCAGGGTAAAGCTTAGTGTACTCTTGGCCTTTCAGATGTGTGCACCTGCCTATGTGTGAATGTAATGGAATTTAGGAAGAAGTGGGCTTTGAAGTCAGGTTCCTGCCTTTGTGTGCTAGATCTCCTCTTCACTTTATACTTCAAAGCACCTTCTTGTTAGAAACTGTTTCCATGCAGGGAGCAACCCTGTGCACAGCAGTTCTGCTGTGTACACTGCTGCCCTTTTAGTAGAGAGATTTACCCCATGCCCTTTGTCTGGCTTTTTTCTACTCGGTAGACAAATGTAATTAGTCCTGTAACAGCCCTTCTGTTGTTTATATTAAAATAGAGATTTATACAAAAGAAGAGCTTTTTTCTTTTCATTTTTTCCAAACTTCGAACATTTCTCGCTTCAGTGCTCATGAGATTCACTCTTCAGTCTTACTGCTTTTCTCAAAGCCCTACATATATTTAGGGTGTAAAGTGACAGAAGGTCATACTCAGGGGCTTGCTCATCGAGCCATTGCTTTGTCAGTATTTCTGATATTAAGAAAATCCGTGCTTATTCCTCGTTAGGAAAACAAGACAGAATTAGAGAAATGTAAGTATCTTATTCCAAATATTGTATGCAAAAGGGTACTATCTGCACCTCTTGGTTGGTGTGAAAAGAAGTGACTTGTGTTTTATGGCATTTGATTTTTAAAATACTCCCACCCAGTCAGAGGTTTGAAGTGAGGGGGTTTTTGGAACAGGGTTTTTCACTTTTCGCCTGGCTGGTCGGGCTCACCTCTTTGTTACCTACCATCTGCTCTACATGTTTTTGCATGTGTGATAAGGCATATGGTTAAGGGATGGAAAAGTCAACGCATGCAACTGGTGAGGATGGAGGACCCGGTGTCTGCAGTCTGGTCAAGTTGGCAGCCCATCTGCCAGAGCACAGAGAGCCCTTTTAACAAGCCGCTCTGCTCTCCAGGCCCTGCAGAGGAGGGGAGCCTCTCGCTCCCTTGTTTGGTCCAAATGTTGCTAGTGTGGCTGCAGCAAAATTAAGTCTCTGCTTCCCCAGAGATTTTGCTTACCATATAGTGCATCGGTACTGGGTGCATAGTTTGGTGGATACATTTGCTTTCTTTTACTGTAAACCTAAAGACTAATGAAATTAAACTCAGAGAGTGACCTTTTCCCTCATTTACCTCTTGGCAGAGCAAACTATTCTAGGGGTCTGTCATTCCTTCTTTCCTTCTTTCCTTTCTTCCTGCCTGTCTTCCTTCCTTCCTTCCTTCCTTCCTTCCTTCCTTCCTTCCTTCCTTTCTCTCTCTCTGTCCCTCGCCCTCTCTTTCACTCTCTCTCTCTCTTCCTCCCTTCCCTTCTTTTCCCTTCATTTTCTTTCCCTTCTCTTCCTTTCTCTTCTCTTTTTTTCTCAGACAGGATCTTGCTGGGTGGTCCAGGCTGGCCTCAGATTTATGATCCTCCTGCTTCAGCCTCTCATTCTGGGATTACAGGTGTGCACCACCACACCTAACTTTTGAGGGGCTTTTAACGCACATTTTATATTTTCTTTAGAATTGATGCACATGCTAGAATTTATGCTTATAGTTGGATTTAAAACTGATAAGAGTTTTGTTGTATAGTTTGTCCACTACTTTTTGAAATGATTTTTCTTCATCCTGAACTTCATTTGCCCCTTTACATTTAAAAATAAATCACTGCCTATACAACGTTTCAGTATCTTAATGGAAATCTTTTAGCTGCCATGTTAAATAATAAACTTAGGTGTTTTAAATCAGTGTTTGTGAACATACTTAATAGATGCTAAGTAACCATGAGAGAGGAGTTGCTAGCCTTTGGACCAGGTGTATCATTTATGTACATGTGTTAGATTAAATATTATTAATTGGGTGAGGCTTATTCCTGCTCAGATCTTCCCATTTCCAAACTCAGCCTACTCAGAGTCCATAAGAGAAAGGACTGCCAACACATGAAGTTAGATACTTCTAACTTCATCCTTCTGCTAGCTACTTCATGACTGATGATCCCTCTTCATCCATCCATCCTTCCACCCAATGAAGGGTCTGCTTAGAGCCAGGCATGGTGGTATACTCATAATCCCAACACATGGGAGGCTGAGGCAGGAGGATTATGAGTTTGAGTCCACATGAGCGAAATAGAAGATCTTGTCTTAAAAGAAAAAAAAAAAAGAGTCTGCTTTCCTTATTTTTTACCAACAAAATATATCATTATTGCAAATATGCATCCTTCTTTACAGATTTTAAGATATTTTTAGATCCGCTATCTAATTTGCTCCTTGTAATCCTAGGAGGTATTGGGAGAGATATTATTCCTTTTTATGGATGAAAAACATGTGACTTGAAGTCCCGTGGCTGGCACTGCTTGGAGGTGGCAGTCTCACACACATCTTCTTTTCTCTCCTTGGCTGGTCACTGGTGGTGGCTTAAGCACCCCCACTGTTTCACTCATGACTTCTGCATGGGGACCCCGATTGAGGTAGAATAGAAAGATAGGGAAATTTGAGGGACAGGAAACAGGAAGGAACGTCACCCCAGAATCTAGTTTCAGTCTTGCCAGCTGACAGTCAAAAACTTTGGCAACAACTACCAACCTGCTGTGAGGACTGCCTGCCTAGAGATGTTTCCTGGAGAGACATTTTAAGTAACGAAAATGATAAAATCATAAGCCATGCTTAGGGTCAAAAAATGGTTGTAACCTTTGAGTTTGACTTTGTTTTCCCTCTGTCATTCTGTGCTGCCTTGAGACAGGCCCAGGGAACTCTCTCATGACTTTTTTCTTAAACCTAAACAATAGAACGTCTTTTGATTTTATTGTCACCTCCCTAGCGCATGACAGGGGCCTTGCTAGGGCTTGAGGTTCGTGTCACACAGAGAGCCCAGAGCTGGGTGCCCAGGGCTGACATCACATGGCTCGTGCCCTAGGTTAAGGAAAACTGGAGAGAATACTGGCCCAGAGGCTTTTTCCTTTTGGCTTTCCTGACACTCTTTTCTATGATGAAGCCAAGGACCCATTTAACCTGAGTGGAGGTCCCACCTAGGGGAAGCCCTCAGGCTAGGTGGCCACGCTGTGCCTCCCTGCTGTGCTGCCAGTAACAGGGTCTGAACCACGCGGGTCCTGGGCAGTGGTTCCTGTGAGCCACAAGCCTGGCTCACATGTTCAGGATGAAGTAAACACTAGCAGTTACTTGGTATGGGCCCAGCACTGGGGACAGGAAGAATTAGCACCTCCTCCCTGCTTTCCAGGAACAAAGCTCCCCTGGGGGAGGCAAAGAGAAAAACAAATAATTCTGAGTAGCAGCCAAGTGCTATAGGTAAGAGCACTCGAGGCACAATGGGACAGAGAGGAGGGAATGAGTCCCAGAGCAGGCAAGGAGGGCTTCCTTGGGCAGTGACTTTCAGCTTTGGTTTGAAGGCAAGAAATTAGCATAATCATGCAAGGAAGGGGACAAGGCACACTGTCTCTGTCGCTATGCCATTTGTGTGTATTGTAGCTTTTGATGGGTTAGGAAAGTATGGACATCATCCACAACCAAGGCACCTACATTTATAAAGTATTTGAAAAATGAATGTTTATTTTCATTTACTCATTTTGCAAAAATGCCAGTTGCTAAGCTTCCAGTGAACTCAGTAAGTAGTGGCTACTATCCTAAGCCAGTGAACTAGTTGCCATGTCTGATGTATTTTGCTCCCTCAAATTATTATAAATCTTCTTTCCCCATTCTCCTGAGTTGATTAATGTTCAACGAGGTATTCCAGCATCAAAGGTTTTAGGTTTTCCACCGTGACCTTCCTTAACCCCAGCCTCCTTTGCTAATCTCACCTCATTTATTTAGAATGCAATTAGTTGTCTTTGTGACTGATCTCCTTTAGTTTCTTTCCTCGTTCTTGTTCTTATTTTTTTCAGTTAAGTTCAGCGAAAAATGTCCACATCACAGCCAGCCGAAGGGTACAAAAAGTTCAGCCCCTTTAAAGGAAATGTCAGCGGAGGAGGAAAGAGACCATGGAAATTGTGAACGAAGCCACTCATGGCCAGATCTTAGTTTATAAGAGAGGTTATCGAATGTGCAAAGTGTATCTTTCTAAGTCCTGAAAGTGTTCACGATAAGGAAGCTGGTGTTTAACCTCTTAGCGGTGAAGCAGGAGTAATTTAGTTTCCAGTGGAAAAGGCACCTATCCTTGTCCTCCTGGATCTCACCCAAGAGGGGACAGCTCATGCAGGGGGTGGCCTCTTGGCAATCAGGAATTAATTGGAGGTCCCTTTCATTCTTTTGCCTTGGCAGGAATTGAAAGAGAAGGAGCTGAGTGTTGCAGGGAGAATCCGTGTTTAAGTTCAAGTGCTACTCATTTATTTGCTCATTCATGGTTATTTATTGAACCCTTCCTCTTGTCAGGCTGTACAAAATAGATACATGAACGCTGCCTTTGGAGTTTATAGTTTATTGCACACAGTTAACCATTCAGTTAGCAGGATTGCTGTTCCAGGGGGAATAAGCTGTGCTTAGACTTGTTGTAGAACGCCTGTGCATAGATGTGTAACTGTGTGTGTAACTGTGTGGGGGTGGAATTACCAGATGTGCTGTGGGGGCTTGCTTGTTGCTATGATGCTGAAAGCTATGCCACCGGCATTTCAGAAAGCAGCAGCAGAGCCATCCATGGTGGATAGGATTCAGCTGAGCTTCCAGACTAGGACAGACTAGGGAGAAGAACCCAGCAGCCCACTCTCAAAAACAATTAGCCATTGAAAACCCTATAGTACAGAAAAATGAGCCCCTCACCCCAGGCTGGAAAGCATTCAAGAAATGACTGGGGAAGAGTTGCCTCCTCAAAGTAGTTGTTGTTGTTGTTAGGTGCCCTCAAGTAGGTCTGATTCATAGTGACCCTCAAAAAGTTTTCAATGGCTGATTGTTTCAGGATTGTTTTGGGAGCGTATTGCCACAGGCTTCTCCCGTTTTTACAGTGCTGGGTATTGAGCCCAGGTCCTCAGACAGTATGGAGCAGCACTCTACTAACTGAGCTAACCCCCAGCCTCCCCCTCAAAGTAGTTGTTGTAATGATGGGAATGGAGTAAAGACCCTGGGACTTCCTTTTGCTGATGTAGCATGATTCAGAATAAGAAGAAACACAGCAACTGCAGCATTGGGCTGAAACATAAAAAGATTATGTGCATGGTACCACATTGGGTGGGAGAAGGACCTGGCAATCCACTCCCAAGGCAATCCCGGAAAAAAAAAAAAGTCAGCCATTGAAAACCCTATGAGGGTCGCTATGAGTTGGATACCGACTCGACGGCACCCAACAACAACAACAACCATATTGGCTAGTGTTTCATTCTGTTGTACATAGGGTGTCCATAAGTTGGATCCAACTCGATGGCACCTAACAATAACAATTACATGTCATTTTCCTTGATGATGATATAGATGACTTCCTAGCTTGTGTGATAACCCAGGTTTTCTAACAACAGTTAATTTGTTGTTGTTGTTTGTTGTTAGGTGCCGTAGAGTCAGTATCCGACTCATAGCTACCGTCATAGGGTTTTCAACGGCTGACCATTTTGGGATTGCCTTAGGAGTGGATTGCCAGGCCCTTCTCCCATTTTTGCGGTGCTGAGAATTGAACTCCGGACCTCAGAGACTGCAGTACAGCGCTCTACCAACTGAGCCAAATCCCAGCCCCAACAACAGTTAATAACTGTCATGAAAAAAGTAAAAAGGTCTATAATCATATCTAACATTGAACATAAAAAATATTTTCTTTTTCCTCCTACCCTATTATGTAAATGATTTAAAGTTGACACAACCCTAGATGGTAGTGTGAAGTCAAATTTTATTAAAAATTAAGGCCTAGCCAGGTGCGGTGGTGCATGTCTATAATCCCAGCAACTCGGGAGGTGGAGGCAGGAGGATCTCAAGTTCAAGGCCAGAGGCAGTCTGTGTAATTTAGCGACACTCTGTCTCAAAAAGGAAAAAAATGGGCTGGGGGTGCAGCTCAGTGGTCCAGTGCTTGAAAAGCATGCAAGCGTGAGGCCCTGGGTTCAATCCCCAGTATAGAAAAAAAAATTTTTTTGAACCTTATGAGCTGGGCATGGTGGTGTACACCTGTGATCCCAGAACTCAGGAGGCTGAGGCAGGAGGATTAAGAGTTTGAGGCTGGCCTGAGAGACCCTGTCTCAAAAAGAGGGGAAAAAAATGTAAGGCTTATGAATCAAGAAAAGGGAATAATTTCTGTTATTTTAGAGAAAAAGTAAATAAAATAGATGTTACAAAATGAAATGCAGTATGATGAAAGCACTGAATAACTTCCTACAGCTCCTTGCCCAGTCTCCACATTGCCTTTGAGGAAGGGATAACAATATAGACAACTCATCTTGCTCTTCCAGCCACTGCTTTTCACACTTCATGCATATGTGAATCACCAGGGATCTTGTTAAATGCATGTTTGGATTCACCAGTCTGGTGTGACCCCTGAGATGCTGTGACTCTTAACAAGCTCCCAGGAGAAGCGTGATGCTGCTTGTCTGTGAACCACACTCAGAATAGCGAGGCTCTGCCTTGCACACCAGATCCTCATGTGTACACAGGCTGACCCAGGAAATGATCCGTAGAATCTGGCTCCCCTCATGTGACCTGTTAGGCTGCTGCTGCTCCTGCCAGCAGGCAAATGAGCCATTCCTTTTGCCATACACTTTTAACTTCTCAAATTAAGAAAGCTCCCTAGGAAACTTCATTTAGACTTTATTCAAAGCCTAACTAAGAGAGTTAGACCCGTTGGTATATTAAAGGGCTGCAGTGGAACACAAAGGATTTGGAAGAGATTCTACATCTTTTTCTAGGTAAGGATTCACTGGACAAACTTCATCCATACAGTAAATATATTTGCTATGCACATAATGGGCTGGGATCTAACTCAGTTGGTAGAGCGCTGCGCTGCAGTCTCTGAGGTCCCGGAGTTCAATTCCCAGCACCGCAAAAATGGGAGAAGGACCTGGCAATCCACTCCCAAGGCAATCCCGAAACAGTCAGCCATTGAAAACCCTATGAGGGTCGCTATGAGCCGGATACGGACTCGACGGCACCTAACAACAACAACAACAACATGCACATAGTAGTCCATAACTCTTAGTTATCCGTGTTGTTGGCTTTGGTTTTATCTTTCATCTGCTTTTGTACCACTCCCAGTCCTACATGTATATTTCTGACCCAAACAAAACTATTTTAATGGACAACAGAAATACTCATGTCCTGGTTCTGCTTTGTGCTCAATATTGACTGACTCTTTTATGTATTTTCCATTTTTGCAGCACAGAGGGTTGAAGCCAAGGTTTCACACATGCTGGGCAAGTGCTCCACCACTGACCTGTATCTGTAGCCCCTTTTTAAAGTTTTTGATTTTGAGACAGGGTTTCACCAAGTTGTAAAGGCTGTCTCTGGCCTCTAACTTTATCCTCCTGCTTCAGCCTCCCAAACTGCTGGGATTACAGGTGTGTGTCATGGCGCCCAGCTCTTATGTGTTTTCTTTTTTCCATTCCTTTCCTTTCCTTTCCTTTCCTTTTTTCTTTTAATTTTCCTTTCTTTTTCCTTTTCCGTTTTTTAATTTTCCTTTCTTCTCTCTTTCTTCCTTCATTTCTTTTTCTTTTTTCTTTTCTTTCTTTCATTTTTTGGAGATAGAGTTGCTCTATGTATCCTTGTCTGCTAGCTTTGAACTCAGTGGCCTTGCACTCACTAGGTAACTAACAATCCTCCTGCCTCTGCCTCCCAAATGCTGGGATTACAGGCCTGCACCACCTGGCAAGTTTTCTTTTCACTTGGAGTATGACTGTATTCAACTGCCAAGGTTGCATATTTCAATTAGTTTGTGCTAGTGTGATTTTTGGCTATAGCTATAGTCCCCTGACATCTGATCTCATCAGATCTCAGAAACTAAGCAGGGTCAGGCCTGGTTAGTATTTGGATAGGAGACTGCCTGGGAGCACCTGTAAGCTTGGGAAAAAGACCTGGTGGCCCACTCCCAAAAAACAATCAGCCATTGAATACCATATGAATAGCACTGACATAGTGGTAGGCGTGGCATAGTGTCACGGAATGTTTCATTCTCTTGTACATAGGGTACTTAGGGTTGCTATGAGATGGCTCCGACTTGACAGCACCTAACAATAACAGCAATAGTGTAATTTTTAATATTTTGCAAGGGGCATCTCCAATAAGTCTTTTAATGTGTGTTGTTTGGGGCATGATAATTGATTATTGTTACTCAGAGCTGCCGAGTCCTTGATTATTTTTGCCCTTCTTTCCTTTTTCCTTCCTTCATTTCTTTCTTGCCTTCTTTTTATAGAAGGAAGAGTTAGATCTTTGAGCTGAAGGTCATAAAAAGAGGTGAGTTTGTACCACACTCACAAGGCAGAGGGAGGCTCCACTGGCTGCCCCTCTGTGTCCCCATGTAGAACATGGTTCAGGTACTGCCAAGGCAGCTGAGTTCCCCATGACCTTTCAATAATTTATCTTCTCAGAATTTCTTGGCAGCCTCACCAGAGTGTGGAGGAGCCTCTAGAACAGTGATCCCTGCGAGCACTTGTGTTTCTAGTTGGCAGGACTTTTGTTTCTAAATGGATTAAGTTGAATCCCCCTGGTTGTACACTGTGTGAAATGCTTGACTCCAGGCCTTTGGTAGGAGAATTGCCAGGGTGCACAGTGGGTGCTGCAGACCCAGCTGGACCATGATTTCTTCTTGCTCCAGGACATCCGAGTCTCACAGAGGAAGACCGAGGGGCAGGAAGTTGGAGAAGGGCACCTGACTGTTCGCTCTGAGCACTGAGCTACGTTCCTTCCACTGCTGTCCCATCAACCTCTCCCAGCCCATGGCTCCCTCTCTTCTTTTCATACAGATCTTGAGGCCTCTCCCACCTTAAAAATGTGCCTGTGATGGACCGCGCCTCTCCTTAGTAATTTCTCTCATTCCATGATCTGAAAAACTGTTGTCTGCGCCCAGTCCCTCCACTGGCTCACTCCAAGTCTGTGCCTTAACCCTCTCTTGTCTGTCCCTGAGCCCTCCAGGCCCCTTCCGCCAAATCCAGCAGACAGTGTTAGCCCACTGTCCTTCCCCCGCCTTCTGTCCTGGCTTTCCTCCCCCTGCCACCTGCTCACTGTTAGTCTCCTCTGGGGCCCTCCTCTCCTCAGCCTTCCCTTTAGAGGAGGTGGTGGCCCAGGGGTCCATCCCTGGCCTCTCAGAGCATCCTCTCTCCTCTGTGGCTTCAGTGCCTAGTCATCTGGATGGCTTCCACACCTGTCCCTGGTCCAGACCTCCCTCCTGACAGCCAGCCTGAGCCGTCGCTGCCCCTCACATGCTGTCCAGCTCATGGCTCCAGTGCTGTCCCTTGGTCCTCTATGCCCTTTCTACTAGAGGGATTTTGCTTGCCTCAGCCACTCTCCTCCTAAAGCAGGGCGGGTCCTCCCAGCCCAGGGCTCAGTGCTGCCGCTGCTGCTTATGCAACTAATACGTGTTGACCCATCAGTGTCATGGGCCTTGTTCTGGGTGCTGAGGGTCCAGCCGCAAACCTCGTGGGACACTGGGCGCCCCACGCTGACATTGTTTGCACACGTCGCCTGCATCTGTCTCTCCCCAGGGCCGGAGCTGCCTCTCCTGCATCTCATCCTCCGCAGTGTTGGCAGAAAGCAGATCCAACCGTGCTCATTTCCTTCCTCCTCTCCCCTCTCTGTGTGTGTCTTCTTCCCACCTCTCGCAGGAGCAAAAACAACAGGAAAGAGAACTCCATCATGGCAAGAGGAGGCTGGTGGAATTTCCTCACTGTCCGTTTAGCCTCTAGTTTGCTCCAGTGTTGGGTGTGTGTGTGATGGGGGCTGTGGGGTGAAGGCCGCCTTTGTCTGATAGATGTGCTCAGCTGTGGCAGGCAACAAAAGTTTCCTTTCTGTTGTGTCCTTTGTTCCGGGCTGGAGAACTCAGTTTTTTGAAGCCACTGTGAGAGGGGCCTATTCTGTGTGTTCTCAGATGGTCCCCAGGGCTGTGCCTAACAAAGTGTTTTATTGGGTAACAAACACGGGATTTGCAAATATTTTAATCTTGTAATATTGTCATCCTTTTCTCCTGAAACAAACAAACAAAGTAACAAAGTCTCTTAGAACACAAGGCCACAAAGCTACACAGTTTATTTTGGGGCTGATGGTGGGTAAGGTTGCCAGATGAAACACAGAACACTCGGTCAAATTTGCAATTAAGATAAGCAACGAATAAAAAATTTTTTTGGTGTTGGGCATGGCAGCCAGGGTCTTGTACATTCTCAGCGCAAGCTCTATCATTGAGCTACCACCCCAGCCTGAACAGTATAAGTATACCCCAAATATTTGCACGTGACTATTTTTACTACACTAAAAAGTATCAGTCATTTGTGTGAAATTTGAGTGTCACTGGACATCCTCATATTTTATTCCCTAAATCTGGCTACTGTTATTACTGGCAGAACCCAGTTAGTGGGATTGATGGGTTTTAGCTGTCAGTTTACAGTCAAGGTGATGTTTCAAAGGGACTGCCAAGAATTTGGTGCAAGCTGTTACCTTTGCCAACTCCAATTCCAGCCACACTTCTAGTAAATAGCTCCACTCTCAGGTCAGGGAGCAAGGAGAGGGCTCCTCCTTTCACTGTGCCTCCCTCAAGGTGAAGGTCGGACACTCATGGTTGCAGTGGCTCAGTGGGAGAGGTGGAACCCAGGGGCAGTCTTCTATCCCTGAGGCTTCTTACCTGTTACAGAAGTGGAAGTTTTCTGATGTGTATAACTCAGCCCAAGTTCTGTAACACATGAGACCTTATATTCTCACTGAAGTAGAAATTTCTGTGCTGTAGGGCATGAGATGGGTATGTGAAAGAAGCCTCATTGCTAGGAGAGAAGCATGCTACTCTCCTACGTCCATTTCATGCACCTCTGTCCTCCCTGGCCTTTGCATAGACACTGTACCCATGCGTAGGCAACCACAAAATTCCAATCCCTTCCTGCTCTCTCCTAAAAATTAACTCTGCGTATTCATGAGTCCATGCTGATGCAAATAAATGGTATACATACATACATACATACATACATACATACATACATACATGGGAGAGAAGAGGGAAATGTGTCAGAAGAATCCCAAGTAACTGATGTTTGTACTCTGCTCTCAAGGACCATTAACTCCCCACTTCTTAAGTGTGGGCTGTGCATAGTGACTTCCTTTATAGTGTCCAGTGTAGAAGAGGAAGAGAACTTTACAAGAGAGAAAGCTGACAAATGCTACCTCAGACAGGTGGTCAAGGTCAACATCCACATTGATACATTGATAGGATACAATCTTGATACAATGAGCTGCGAATGGCAAATTGCCTCTATTCTCTTCTTTCCAAAACCCATAACCCTAGGGTAATCAGCAGAAAAATGTCAGAACAACCCAGATTAAGAGAATTGTACAAAATACCTGGCCAATATTCCTCAAAATTGTCTGTGTTACCCCCAAACAAGGAAAGTATGAGAAACTCTCACAGCCAAGAGGAGCATAAGGAGACATGAGACAAAGTGTTAATGTAGCATCTTGGATGGGATCCTGGATCAGAAAAAGAAAAGTAGGAGAAAAGTAAGGAAATTGGAATTATGTATAGCTCCAATTAATAATAGTTCATCTATTTTAGTTCATTAGTTGTACAACAGATCTGTCCTAGAAGAGGTGCAACCAGAGTTCTTGGAAGCTAGGATGGTTAGACTGCGGCTTACATATTTTGGACATGTTGTTACGTATTTTGGACATGTTGTCAGGAGAGGCCAATCCTTGAAGAAAGACATCATGTTTGGGAGAGTTGCAGGTCAATGAAAAAAAGGAAGACCCTCAACTACATGGATTGACACAGTAGCTACAACAATGGAGCTTAAACATAAAAAAAGACTCTGTGCTTTGCACAGAATCAGGGAGTGTTTCATTCTGTGTACATAGGGTTGCTATGTGTCAGACCTGACTCTATGGTACCTTGTTGTTGTTGTTGTTAGGTGCCGTCGAGTCGATTCTGACTCATAGCGACCCCCATAGGGTTTTCAATGGCTGACTGTTTCGGGATTGCCTTGGGAGTGGGTTGCCACGTCCTTCTCCCATTTTGTGGTGCTGGGAATCGAACTTGGGGCCTCTGAGACTGCAGAGCAGCGCTCTACCAACTGAACTAAATCCCAGCCCATCTATGGTACCTAGCAACAACAATTTTAACCATGTGAGAGGAACTCTCTGCATTATCTCTGCAATTCACTTACAAATCAAAAAACTGTTCTAAAATTCAAACTTTATTAAAAAAATAAAATAATCCTAAGAAGGAAGCTAGCTCCTGGGGTTGGCAATAGAAGTGAAGAAGACTTATTTATTTATTTATTTATTTATTTATTTATTTCAGAACTGGGAACTAAACTCAGGGCCTCACGCATACTTTGCAAACTCTCTGCCACTGAGCTGTATCCCCAGCCTATTTTTTTATTTTTTAAATTGAGACAGGGTCTCACTAAGTTACATCAGCTTCCTCTGTCCTTGAACCTGCGATCCTCCTGTCTCTGCCACCTGAGTCACACCACCATGCCCAGCTGAAGTGAAGAAGTTTTAAATGGTGATGCCTATTAGCTAAAAATAAAAGTTGTATAGGAGAAAACATATGCTGCATTTGAATTTGGAAACCTTTTCTCATTTCCATCTTAAACATTAAAAAAAATTTTTGTTTAACAGGAATTCCTAATACCATGAGAATGTATTCATCATTCATAATGTCACTATTTTGATTTCAGGATATATATATATATATATATATAAATATGTATATATATATATATGCTGGGATTTAGCTCAATTGGTAGAGTGCTACGCTACAGTCTCTGAGGTCCTGAGTTCAATTCCCAGTACCGCAAAAATGGGAGAAGGGCCTGGCAATCCACTCCCAAGGCAATCCTGAAACAGAAAGCCATTGAGGGTCGTTATGAGTCGGGTACCGACTTGACGGCACCTAGCAACGACGACATATATATATATATATATATATATATATATATATATATATATATACATATATATATATAGTGTTAGGTTTCTGTTGTGAATTTATTTATGTATGGGCATTAACAAGAATAATAAAGGCAAAAGATGTCAAAACAAATCATTAGACATAACAATGGGTGCAAATACAGTAACATAATTAATGGTTTGCTAATTACTGTTTTCTTTATTAATTGGCACTCATCTATGTTAGACATGCACCTAACATAGATTATTTATGTTTATACCTGTGGTGTAACAGTGTACAAGCTAGTGACTTTTTCCCTCAGCTGTTCCATGTCTGAATTAGAACAAGATGACATTCTGTTAATGTTTTCAGAATTTTAAAAATAGTGAACTATTAATATTTCTCCTGTACTAAGTTCACTTTTTTGAATATGTAAAAATCCAGGTGAGGACTCTGTGCCTGTCACTGTAAAACTTTAAGGGAATCATGCTCCTCTGAACCAGACCTCAAGATAGGGACATTTAATTGAGGTATTTACATAATATGCTTGCAAAGAAGAGTGTTTTGTTTTTTTAAATAGAAGTTTGTTTATTTAAAATTGAGATGAGTGAACCATAACAGTCCTGAAAGAGGCTTTTTTTTTTCCTACTTTTAATTTAAAATGCGGGTTTTTTTTTATTCTACTTTCCAAAAAGCCTTTGATGTATTTAAATTATAGATACTCTTTGGATATCCTGTTCAACTTAAGCTACCAAAAAGATCTGGTGATATGAACAATAGTTTTGTAATACCAGTATAATTTAAGGTTCTAGTAGTAAGCTCTAGATTTTAAAAATATCATTTGATTAATATTTTTTTCCTTAGCAATCCATCCTCCAGTTATTCCTACACAGACCTGAATTATTAAAATCAGTACTGTATCAAGTGATTTCATTGAAGGAATATAATTTATCAAATAACTTGGGTTTCAGGAAAAAAAATATGTGACTGGTCAGCATGGATGAAGTATATTACATGCAGGTTTTTACTTTAAGAATTAATAAAAGTCCGTACTTTCCCACCTTCCTTGCTAGCAGAACATCAGTTGTGTTCAGGTGCCAGCATAGGTGGGTGCAGCCTCAGGGCTAGGGTCCCCTGGGCAAGGAAGGACATATTCTGAGTTGGCTGAGGGGCTTCTTAGATTGTTTTGCTTCCTGATAGGAGGCAGGCTGGGTTTTAGCTCAGTTGGTACAATGCTGCTCTGTGCTCTCTGAGATCCTGGGTTTGATCCCCAGCACCTCAAAGATGTGAGAAGAACCTGGCATCCCACTCCCAAAACAATCAGCCATCAAAAGCCCTATGAATAGCAGAGAAGCACAGGTATAATGCCGGTCATGGCCCGGTGTCGGGGAGTGTTTCGTTCTGTTGTATGTAGAGTCACTATGAGTCAAACCCAACTCTATAGCACTTAACAACAATAACAACAAGAGGTAGGCACAGCCAGGACAGGCATCTGAGCCCTCTTGCCACCTCCCTTCCTTTCCACTTGGACACTGTTGGTGATTCCCATGCTCCAGCTGTGACACTTCTGACTAGGAGGCAACAGAAAGCCACCATGCTTAGGATGGTTCAGAGAAAAAACCTTGGTTTTTGATGACACTGTGGAGCAGCTGAGTCTGGCCAGTAGCTGCTGCCTCTAGACCTCTGCTTCTTTATGCAAAACAAACCCCTGTTCATTTAAACCAGTGCTCAACACTTTTTCTACTCCTTGCAGCCAAAAGCATCCTTAATGGATGCTGCTCTGAGATCTGAAGTGTATGTGCAAGAATAGGAAGACTTTCAGAGGCAGAGTAGCTGTCTGAGACTCTAAGAGGCAGAACTAAGACAAAACACCACTTACCTAGAGCTCTATGCCTTTATCCACTCATGAATGACTCTCCTTAAAGGAAGGGCTTTGAACCTTTCTCAAAAGTGGGTGTATTTGGAGCAAGCCTGACAAATGTAGCTGTTTCCACTGGGCTTGTGTCAGCCTCTGGGGAATTTCTTCAAGAACGTGAATTGTTTTCTGTTCAGGGCTATGGCTTTCACTTATCCAAATAATTAATACTCTGATAACACTAAATTTGTCTGCTTGAGCTGCCGTAAGAAAAGACCATACATGGGGTGGCTACCTGAAAGAGGTTTATTTCTCACAGTTCTGGTTGCTTGAAAGTCCACGATCAAGGTGCCAGGCAATTCAGTTCCGGGTGACACCTTTCCAGCTTATGGACAGCCATCTATTTATATGTCCCCACATGGTGGGGAAGATGATCTGTTTCTCTCCTCCTCTTCTTATAAGGCCACCAGTGCTATTGAATTAGTACCCTATCTTTATGACCTCATTAAATGGGAATTTCTTCCTAAAAACTCATTCTCCAAATGTAGTCACATTAGTGGTTAGGGCTTCGGTATATGAATTTAGGGGGACATAATTCCATCCATGCCTGCAACCATAGCACTGTGTCATCCAATCCCGCCACATCTCTGAAGTTGAGCAAGGTCAGACCTGGTTAGTACTTGGTTGGGAGACCACCTGGGAGCACCAGGTGCTGTCGGCTTGGGAGAAGGACCTGGCAACCCACTCCCAAAAAAACAGCCATTGAAAACCCCATGGGTAGCAGAGTAGCACAGCAATAGTGTTTCATCTGTTGTGCATAGGGTCGCTATAAGTGGGATACCAACTCGACAGCACCTAACAAGAACAATTCCATCCATAACATGCAGCCATATGATGGCATGCAGTTGTTGTCAGGGGCTATCAAGTTGGCTCCAATTCATAGCAACCCTCGTAGGGTTTTCAATGGCTGATTGTTTCAGGATTTTTTTTTTTTTTTCAGGGGTAGGGGGAAGTGGGCTACCATGTCTTTCTCCTATATGTGATGACCTAGGAGAAATAAAAGCTGCAAGAATTCCAGCCAACCCCAGTGCTGGCAGATTGTCCCTGAGCTTAATGCTCTGGAGCCCAGCTGCGGTCGTTGCACCCAGACTGAGACCAGTTTAGCCCAGCCATCTCTGTGGAGCATCCCTGCTCAGTTTGGTCGGCACTGATTTGGGAACCGCAGGATTTCAGCTCTCAGGGTAGCCAGCTCGTGGTTGCTACCATTCCTTAAGTAAATTTGTAATTGGGGGAATTGAATGGTTTAAAATTATGTCCTCTTAAAGACTAGCTGGGGAGAGATTTTTGTCTCCAGCACTAATTTCCCACTTGGTCCCATGACTACTGACTTTGGGCCTTTGGAGAAGTTGTCCGAGCCTGACTCTGGGTGAGACAGCAGACCTGCTCAGAGAAGCCCAGCTGGAGTTCAGATGCGTTACAGGAGTGAGAAAGTAGATATGATTCTGTCTTCATCATGTTTACAAAATTCAGCTCCAAGCAGTGATCCAAAATCCCTGAATTAAGAACCTGTATCTTATCAATGTGGCTTGTAGGATCCACCACAGTCATTACGTGCATCTTGTCATTGAGTAGGGAAAATTTCAGTCCTGTGAGATACCATGTTAATCCTGTGAGAGTGCTAATAAATAACCTTTAGATTTTATTGGCCTTTTAACGAAAACTATAGTGTGTAGAACTGAAAATAATAGGGCATGGGCAATATTTCCTTGATTCTAAAACATTCATTTCTGGTCCAGCACTACAACATCCTATGCCCATGTGGATTATAAAACATATGTTGTTACTTGTTGTTAGGTACAAATGAGTCTAGTCCAGCTCATAGCGACCCTCATGGGGTTTTCAGTGGCTGATTGCTTCGGGATTGCTTCGGGAGTGGATTGTCAAATCCTTCTCCCGATAAAACATACAAATATACATCAATATGTAAATACCTAAAATATACCCCCACTTCAGAAGTATGAAAATGGAATAGGAGGGCAACATTTTAAAATCTAAGAAACAAGTGGGACACAGATTTCTAGAGTCCACAGAAAATGTTTCTGCCTGGGGCTTTGCACTCAGGCAAACTGCACAGGTGCCAATGCTGGAAGCCACTGATATCTGACTGAGTATTAAGTCAGACTTTTGCATGCAGGGAACAAATAGATTTTGCTGAGAAAACTGCACTGTTTGGCCCTCATTTTTATTTTTAACTTTTTTTAACTTTTAAAATGTTTTTAGCCTGTGACTTTTTCAGCCCACTGTTGCTTCAGGAGGGACTACACAAAATTGTCACCCCATGGCTCATGCCACCCATTTGTAGTTTACAAACTATATTTGTAAACAAAGATAAACCACAATTGTACGTACTGTTTGCTTTTGTTGAAAAGTTGATCTAACACAAAGAATGTGTTCTGCAGTCTAACACAAATTTTAAAAGGCTGAAATCACTTTTCACTTCCAGGCTACAAGTCAAACAAGTTTAACATTTTATTTTTCAGTTCTAAATATTATGTGATTGTTCAATAGAAACACAACTCTTGAAAAATGTTTCATTACTATTTAAAATTTAATAAGCCCCTTTGACCTATTTTTTTTCCTTCTATTTAAAAATCCTGATGAGGAACTTTAGGACTGTGAAGTTTTTTTTAGCAGAAAGCCTTTTTTTCCCCACCACAAACTTACTAGAGGAATAGATTTTTAAATCAACATTTTTAGTATAAATTTATTACTAGCTCAAATTTCTGTTATTTTGTTCTTAAAAGATAGATGAGAAGACTGTCATAAGGTAACACGAGCGTGCCCACTGGCTCCTTATCATAATGTAGGAGGTGAAATCTGTTCTCATACATATCTCAAATTAGGAGAAACCCAGCTGCAATTTGGAAGGTACTTTGGGAAGCTGTGTTCCTGAGCACCGGGTTTGGTACTTCACTTGACCTTGTTGGAACAGTTCTGTGGTATAAAATATATTCAGCCATTTCCCAAAGGCAGGGGATATGTTCAGAACTTTTGGGTGGCTGGAGGTGTAGCCCAGGGGTAGCATGTGTGCTCAGTGTGGGTGAGGCCCTGGGCTCAGTCCTCGTACCCAAACCAAAAACCAAAAGGGAAAAGAAAAAATAACCCTAAAACATACACTATCCTGATTTTAGCCAAGGACAGTGGCACACCCCTGAGGTTTCAGCCACTCAGGAGGCTGAGGCAGTTACACCACTCCTAAAGGGAAATACAAAGAGAAGCCATAGCCTTGCGGAGACCAAAATAGTGGAGCTGAGACATCAGGTCAGTTCATTTGTATGGCCATATTGAGGGTTGGGGACATGCTGGAAAGTCAGGAGCTGTAGGTAGAGGGAAAGGGCTTTGGATAGACAGGAGGCAGGATTGAAAGCCTGGGTTCATGATTCTGGTCGGGAGGCTACTGCTGAAACCTTGAGCCCAGAGATGGGTGCGCCTGAGAGCAGGGGACAGTGACCAAGTGAGCAGAGAAGCCATATGGAGCGTGCATTTTACTACATACTATTCATAAGGCTCCATAAACCTCGTAAGTTGATGAAAGTATAACCGAAAGTGATGTAATCTTTGCATAATGGAAAAAGCCAATGCTGTATTGCTCTGTACCCCAACATTTACCAATAAAGGGAGAAAATAAAATAAAAAACAAAAGCAACCCCAAGCTCAGAACTTGGGAGCCTGGGAGGGAAGACAGTGTGACAGGCAGAGTTCTTATGGGAGCTGAGCGTGTGACAGGGTCTATAAGCAGAGCAGCTGTGGACACGAAGGGAAGATACAAAGGGGGAGCTGTACTGTTCATCTCATTAGCTGGTTGAGACAACAGGAAGACGGTTGTAGGCCTTCGACGTGCTGTCTCCTGGATGTGCTCTGTGTTGTGGGTGTCACTAGGGTGACATCTGTTTCTTGGAACACCCCTTAGTAGATTCTGTTCACTTTTTATTACCATAACTACCATAAGATTGCAAAATGACTCCAGACTCTCCCTTCCTCTCCACACCCAGACAGATCAGCTGAAACACTTTGCTTCCAACCCATTACTCAGATCAATTTCGGAAGAGGATCGGGAGAGAAAAAACAAGAGTCAGATCCTTGAGGGTAACTACAGAGCAGATGGATCTCTCGTGGCCCTCGCAAAGGCAGCGCGGCATGTCCCTGTAATGTACGAGGGATGCTATATTTGTGAGTTAGGTAGTGGCATGTGTGATTTCAGGTTGGGAAATCCTGTCTGTGCTGTGAGGACTTTATCTTTGTGTCATTCTTCCATGGGATGAGATTGGAACCATTTACTATTTTAAAAAAGAGAGCAGTGCTCAAGCAGACCCACATCAGGCTCTGTCCTGTGGAAGGATGCCGCCCTGTCTCTGCAGGGACTAACAGCCAGCACTGAAAAGTATGGAAAATCACAGGTTCAAAAGAATAAGAGAGAACCATTGCGCATTGCTGAAACTGAGGAAATTCCAAGTAAACCAAATATTCTGCCTCATGTCCTAGACAAGAAAATACTGGATTGTTGCTTGACTGTGTCTCTTAAAACCCTGAGCATGCAGTACAAATGCCTCAAAATGCGAGTCCTGATCTAAGTCAGTGTACCACAGAGGCAGCTAGAGTGACCTGCTCATTGCAGCACAGCTCACAGTGACCAAGATGTGGGATCAGCCTAGATATCTACCAACTCATGAATGGATAAAGAAAACATGGCATGTCTACACAATGGCATTTTATTCAGCCAGAAACAAGGGCAAAATTATGTCATTTGCAGGAAAATGGAAGGAAATTATCATCATACTAAGCAAAGTGAGCCAAACTCAGACAAATACTGCATGTGCTCTTTTGTACACAAAAGCTAGACTGGAAAACAAAACATATAGGTGTGAGACTTGAAAGCAAAAAGGGAGACTGTTTAGAGTGGGGAGGGGAAAAGCTGGAGGGGAGAGGGAGCAACAAGGGTCAAAGAGGGGATTCATAAGAGCAAAGTACGAAATACGATTGTATGAAAATGCTATTACAAAATCCATTATACTGTATGTTGATTTAAAATAAATTTTTAAAATGCCAGTCCTAGTTTTATAATGCTTTAGATAATACTCACAATGATTAATTTTTTAAAATATAAAATCAGCCTTGTGATCCACCTATATTTGTTATGTTGTTGTTAGGTGCTGTCAAGTCATGTCTGACTCATAGGGACCCTCATAGGGTTTTCAATGGCTGAATGTTTTGGAATTGCCTTTGGGAGTGGATTGCCCCATCCTTCTCCCATTTTTGCAGTGCTGGGAATCAAACCTAGGAGCTCAGAGACTGCAGAACAGTGCTCTACCAACTGAGCTAACTCCCAGCCCATCCTATATTTAGAATATGGGATATTCCAAGGGCTTGCCAAAGCCCTGTGCCCCTGGTGATGAGGAACAGCTCAGGAATCGGAAGTATGATAGAGTGTGTTCTCAGAGCTAACTTTTAGGGTCCAGATGTTGATGTCCGGTTATTGGGCTGTCTGGAGGGTGTGTTCCCTAATCGTGTGCTCTTACACAACCTTCGAGTAGCACTGCTTTGCCATCCAGCTGGGCCAGCTATAGGTGCCTGCCTTCACAGACACTGGGAGCTGCCAGATGGTAGGCCAGGAGGTTGTTTGGTCTTCTTGCTCCTCAGCTTTTTAGTTCTATGAATTTGTGGAAAGTTCTCAATATTTGAAGACCTCAGTTTCTTCCTTTTCAACTGCTTATATTGCTTCTCACTCCTCAGGGATAGTGTTAGGTTCTGCTGAGATCACGCAAGTAAAAAGCCTGCTGCGGGGGCTTCGGAAACTACCCAGGGCTGGTAACTAGTGCTTTTCAGGCAATAGCAGAGAAGGTTAATAAAAGGCCACCTGTGGGTGGCCCTTATACGTACACTGGAAAGAACAAACCTGAGAGCTTTTGATTGGTTGTACCAATCTTGTTTTATTTTTTGGATCATCTCACTAATAATGGATCAAAAGAAGTTTTACCCTGATCTATAGGATCTGAACACCTGTCAGCTCTCTTCCCTGGACTATCACATAGAAGCTTTTCTATCTTTTTTATTTCCATTTCCCTATTGTGTGACTCCCAAAGAAAACGTGGAATAAGCTGTTGTTGTTGTTGAGCGCTGCTGAGTCGGGTCCAATTCATAGCAACCCGATGAACAACTGACAAAATACTACCCAGCACTGTGCCGTGCTAGGCACTATTGTCAGTGTTTCTTTGCTATTCATAAGGTTTTTAATGGCTAATTGTTTTGGAGAGTGGGTTGCCAAGTCCTTCCCCCAAGTCTACAGCACCTAGTAGTCCCAGGTGGTCTCCCATCCAAGGACTAACCAGGCCAGACCTTGCTTAGCTTCCAATATCTGACAAGATCAGAAGCCACATTGGTATGGCTGCAGGCCAATGGAATAGGCAAGTAGAGTAAAAGGAGAAAGAAATTATTAGGGGATCATGATTTTGATACTATAAAGTAGTTCAATCTGGAACAGACTGAAGCTTATCATTTATACCAACAATTCTAAGGGAACTTGTTTAACAAGTGAATTCAGCTTACAGACAGTAATGTTCAGACATTTATAGTGCCACTCAGTGCAATAAAGTCTGCTTGTCTTAAATGCCTATGAGGGAACTTTTTAAATTAATAAGAAACTCTACTCAAAACCAGCATAAACAATGAAGGTCGTATCGGTTTATGAGACTGAAAAGCCAAAGGCATGGTGCTGGCCTCAAGTGAAGCTTGGTTGTTGTTGTTGTTAGGTGCTGTCGAGTCAGTAGCCAACTCATAGTGACCCTCATAGGGTTTTCAGTGGCTGAGTGTTTCGGGATTGTGTTGGGAGTGGATTGCCAGGTCCTTTTCCCATTTTTGCGGTGCTGGGAATTGAACTCGGGACCTCAGAGACTGCAGCACAGAGCTCTACCAACTGAGCTAAATCCCAGCCAGTGAAGCTTGGTAGGCAAAGCAATATCACTAAGGGTCCTGGATTCTTTCTCTCTGCTTTGCCCTCCAGTGGTGTCAACTTTATGCTAAGGTTGGCTCCCCTGTTGTTGTTATTAGGTGCCGTCGAGTCGGTATCTGACTCATAGCAACCCTCATAGGGTTTTCAATGGCTGACTGTTTCGGGATTGCCTTGGGAGTGGATTGCCAGGTCCTTCTCCCATTTTTGCGGTGCTGGGAATTGAACTCGGGACCTCAGAGACTGCAGCACAGTGCTCTGCCAACTGAGTGATCCTAAAATGGCTTTTCGTAGGTTCTAGGGCTGTATGTATCCTTGTTCGCGGCATTCCCTGAAAAAGTGGTCCCATTTGTTCTTATTGCCATCAGCTCATCATTCTTATAAGATGTCACCTCTGGAGCCAAATAAACCCTCCATGGAAGCCAGGTACGCTCAATAACAAAGTCTTCCTGCAGCCTCCAACCTGCTCGTTATAGCTGGCTGGTCAGGACTCCAGCTTATCAACTTACTTTTTAATTCGAATTAGTGTACTTATTTTAAACTTAAAACTTAATGTCTATTATTTAAAATGTTGCACTTTTCTTTACGTTAGTCCTGTGATTCTCAGCCTTCCTTTTTCCTCTTGCATCACTATTCCTGGGGGCTTCCTTCGTCCTGTAACAGTCAGAATCTTGGAGTCTCTGGGTGTCAGTGACTCACTGCAGCAGCGGTTTGGCCAATGCTGCTGCTTTGTTGCAAGACCAAGGGTGAATTGTTCAACCTCTGCGCCACAGGGTCTTGATGTAATTTACCCTCTGTTTTGAATGTTTCCCAGGGCGATGTGTCTGTCAAAAGAAGCCCAATGATGGATGTGTGGTTTCCTAGCCGTACCCCTGTAGTCAGAGGCACAAATGAAGGGTGGCCAGGTCTCCTGGGGCCCTGAGATACCTGTATTTGCCAGACACTAAAACAGGGGAGTAGAGACGCTTGCCAAGGTTTGAAAACCAGGTTGCCAAATCCTAGAGGCTAGACAGGGATTAGAGAGAAAAATCGATGAGGAAAAGAAGGAAGCCAGTGAAGGAAGAGTTTTGACATCAACCAGGTGGAAGCAGCCAGACTCCTATACGATTGCAGCTCAGGAGAGCCTGGGCTTAGGTTAATTCTGTTTCATAAGGAGAGAACATTACACAGAATAGGCAGCCGCAGCAGTTCTCATGGGTGTCAGTTCTGCTACGCTTTAAAGGTCGAACTCCATGGCTCATGCCTGCTGTAGTTCAGAATAGCTCAGTTCCTGATGGAAACCAAGAATCAAATATTTATTTTTAAAAAAGATTTTTCTTAAAGGCTATGAAAGTACCTGGTAGATTTAAGTGGGAAATATGTAGTTCTCTTTGTCTAGGCTGTTATGAACTAGGTTCCTTATTGAGATGGTCGATTAGGTAATCTTCGACAGTCTCATGGAATTAGTAATAGTAACTAGCACCTAGCAAGCACTTAGTACATACCAGGCTCTGATCTATCCATTGGCTAGTTTATTCCCCCCTCGTGATCTGTGAGGTCAGGCACCTTGCCCAAGGTTGCACAGTTGAGAAAGGGCAATGCTGGAATTTGATCCGAGGCACTCTGTCCCCAGAGCTCCTGGCTACCACAGCATGCTACCTCCCAGTGATTTGATGTTGGTTAATTTCTATTTCTATTTTTATTTTTTGGCAATACTGGAGGGTTGAACCCAGGGCCTCATGCATACTCAGCAAGGGCTCTCAGCTACATGCCCAGCCTCTTCTTTTTTTTTTTTTTTTTTTTTTTGAGCCAGGTTCTCAGTAAGTTGCGTGGGCTGCCTCTGGCCTGGAACTGGAGATCCTCCTGCTTCAGCCTCCGGAATCACGGGGATCACAGGTGTACGCCACCGTGCCCAGCTGATCGTGGTTCATTTTTTTGAGGGAATGCTTGATCTAAAACTTAGAGCTTGAGTTATAATCTTTGATCATCCTTTAGGGGAGAGAGAGATGGTCAATCATTTGTATTCATTTGTTACCACATTTTAGTGGTAACAACTAGGGTAAAAAACACACTATGTGTGGCTGTGTTCTCCTGCCCCCCCCAAAAAAAAACAGATGCAGCCATTTGAGATTTATTTTTAATTACTTGCTGAGCCTGTTTCAACAAATGAACTATGAGCGAAATAGTGAGTTCCATGGGAGGTCAAGAGAACGTAAGCCTGTCCTCGGGTGACTCTTAGGAGTTATTAATAGAACATAAAACAGAAGAATCTAAACTTTCCCAACAGATAAAGGAGAGGGTAATTAGCTGCAGTGGAGAACGGTTCTTTCTTTTGCTGAACAGTTCATCATCGATTTCTCAATGCTGAGCATCCTGAGGATGTTTGTAATATGATTTGACAGAGACGTTTCATCTGTATAAGGCTGAAGTCAGAGGTGTGGTTTAAGAACGGGAGGCCAAATTGCTGGTTGTTTAAAAACGCGTGTGAGAAGATTGGAAGAAGGTCTTGCCAGAGCAGTTTGTCTGCCCTTTGCAACTCATCTCTGCCCAGGTCAGAGCAAAGCAGCTCTTCCTTCGCCTTCAGCATCGCCCCATGGTTCACTTACGGCCCGACTGGACGTGGAAGCCAAGCGCTGTAGTAGATGACAATGAGCATGTAATGTGGAGCTTTTAAAAAGAAATGGCATGCACTGCCTGGGATTTATCCCATATCCAAGCTGAATTCTGCTCGATGGCTGCCACAGATCATGTAAGCTTTGGGGAAGCCCTTAGTCCCCAGCCCTCAGCATTTCTTGTGTTTGAGGTCCCCAGTGTTGGGGTCCTGGAAAGGAGGTGGTGGGTTTGGATTGACAGAACAGAGAGGAAAGGGAGAGAGAGCTGGGGCCAAGGCCCAGCCATGGGAAGTAGGGGGGATGGAGACAGAGGGAGGGGATTGTTCTGAGAGCAATGGGGAGCAGGCTAGCTGGAGGGGGTAAGGCAACAGACGTGAGCATTCCACACTCACTGCAGAAGACCAGACAACTGTTGGGTGGGGGCTTGAGCAGGAAGACGTTCTGGCTAAATCTCTTAAAAGAAATGAGACAATATACATTATAAAGCAGATAGCCATCCTTAGCTTACTCACCCCGTGCCAATTTCAGGCATGGTAGGCACTCCAAGCTTGCCAGACCTACCCCACGAAGCTGGGATTGGTGCTCGTAGCCCACAGAGCACACAGACAGCAGACTCCCAGAGTCCCTGTACAGCGCTGGCCCTGGGATAGAAAGGCTGCATTCAGAAAACCCCTTTTGTTCTTAAATTGGTATCGCCAGTTGAACTTGTTGGTAATTAGACGCTTTAATTAAGTATTTCATTAGCCATACAAGTGCAAGAAGCAGATTATCTTTTCGTGACGAATGAATTGAAGTTTTGGAAAGATTCAGTACAGGTCAGCTACTGCAAATACTTTGGGTGCCCCCTGTTTAAAAAGACTGAAAGGAGAGCATTACAAAAAAGCTGCAAGGATCCAACTTCAGGCGGCTCTGCAATCGTCTTTCAGACTGGCTCTGTCCACTTAGGAAAAGCAACTAAAAATGACAGACATTGCTTTCTGTGCACAGTGTAGATTTTGCAAGAAAGATGACCTGGAACTCCACCAGCTGTTGGGATGGAGAAAGGATCGGAGAGCATCGCAAATCATTTCCTCTTAATCAGTTTATTCCTGTTGCTTACTTCTCATTGGACGGATGTACCGTGGGATGTGCCGTTCACTTTTCTCAAGTCCTGTCACTTACATTGCTTTTTTCCATTTGGTTGTGCGTCCTCAGATGCAGGGTACAAGTGCAGAATGTAAGAAGTCATTACAGGTGTTTTTACTCGGAGAGTGATTAGAAGTGTAAAGACCTTTACTTAGGACCGGTTGTCTGCCTGTGATTTCTTATTAAATCCATGACTAAGTTGTGGTTCCTATCATGACAGCAAGGATATTGATGGGCTGTTTGGTGTTTTGTTCCTTTTTTCTAGACTCTTTCCCCTCCCAGCTCTTACATCTGAGGCTAGTTAATAATTGCTGGTGGTTAAGTAGATTTTAAGATTGTCAATAGGAAACCTCTTAGACATTCCTTAGGTGTAATATGAGTAAGGCCACCACTGAAAACAAACAACACATCTCAGCGGGATGGGCATAGCAGCGAGTGCGTGAGGCCAGAGGCTGGGTGGGCTTAATGCCACCAGAAATGCTTTAGTGCTGTTGAGAGATCGCCAGTTGCGGAGAGAATATGATTGAAATGTGGGATGTTCACATTATGTAATGCTATGGATGTAAATGGCTGGGATTTAGCTCAGTTGGTGGAGCGCCACTCTGCAGTCTCTGAGGTCCCGGGTTTGATTCCCAGCACCGCAAAAATGGGGGAAGGACATGGCAAGCCACTCCCGAGGCAATCCTGAAACAATCAGCCATTGAAAATCCTATGAGGATCACTATGAGTCGGACAGGGCTTGACTCCATGGCACCTAACAACAACAACAATGGATATAAATTGGTTACAAAATACAAAGAATGTTTCCCCCAGAGAAAAAACAGTATAGACCTTTTATGAATGTCTTTTGAGGATGAAATAGGGACCTGTGTTGCCCTGAGATGGTCTACCATCCCTGCTTAGAGTGGACCTCACCCTCTGCTTATAACTGGCCTCAGCTTCCTAAGACAAGATAGAGAAGAGGAGGAAGTTGAGTCTCAGCTGGGCATGAGACAAGTAGATGCCCTGGAGTTCAGTTCTCTGCTAATCAAAATCAGGCGTTGTCCATGTTCATTTCCATCTCTGATCTCACACGTTTGGGGCTGGGGGTGAAGACTCAGGTTCATGGTGTAGTCATTCAGTTTGCTTCCCATCTATTTACAAATTTCAGGAATTATAAGGAAAAGTCTCGTGATGGCACTCTTGCAAAATTGGCAAACCTTTCCTTTTTTGACGTACCATTTTGAAATGTTATATGCTCTATGTGGACTTTTTCACTGTTATATTCTTAGTAGCACTCAAAGTGGAAGCTTTTCCTGGCAAGTATATGGCTTTTTTAAACTGCACTGCGTTTGGTGATTTTTTTATTTTATTTTATTTTATTTTTAGTGGCTGAAAGTGGACTATGCATTGCACGACACTGGAATCCTAACACCATGTTCTTTTCTTCCAACTATATTACTTCCCAGTTAATTTAAGGAAAATCATAATGCAGACATTAAAAGATACTATAGTCCTTTTCAACAAAACTGTTCTGATTATGAAAGTATATGCATTGAGCTACTTTAGCCTGACATCATTAAAATGCTTTTGAATCCTATTAATTAGTTCTCCTTTTTCTAATTCTATATGGCACACCACAGAATTTTCTTATTGTATGTTGGCTTCTTGGAAAGGTCTGTTTTCTAAGGGAGAGAACATACTGCTCATCTGATAAAAGTATTGCTATTTTAGGAGAGGTGGGTTTTTTCATTGCAAATGGAGACTTCGGTATTTTGTTTTTATCCATCGGTCTTTGACAGCCTGGTAGAGGTAGTTCAATCCTGGAGGCAAGATTTCTATCAAGGCTGAACACCAGACACTGAGGTGAATTTACCAGAATGACTCCATTCTGGGGGGCCACTTGTTGGACAGTTTCCTTGCCACGTCTGGAAAAGTTCTCCCATTTTTCATGCTCACAGTTGGAAACATTAATAGTTACCGTCAAACTGTTTGGGTAATGGTGACTGATGTTGCCAACTGGGACTCAATGTATTTGAATGAGTATAATACCCTGGCGAAGGTAACTTAGAGATAACCAGCTGTTTCTCCACCTACATCCTGCTAACATTTAGGAGAGTAGAACAGAAAACCTCAATCCATGTCCTTTAAATCTGCAGGCTATTTTATCTAACATGGATGGAGCCTGACGGAAAAGAATTAAAATAAAACCATCTTTTTAAATGTGCTTAAGATAAATAAGACTAGTTTGAGTGTTGGAAAGCATTGTGGAAAAGAAAAACCTGGTAATGAACCAAATAGAAGTCCCTTGGCAGCTGACTCTCCTTCCAGCTGTATTCAGTTATTGAACAGCTGTCAAAGAAAGCAAAGCATTATTTGTCCATTTAGAACAATTTCAGAAAGCTGTTTTTAACCCCCAGTGGTATTTTTCTGCAGGCTTCTAATCTTTGCAAAGGTTTTTAAATACATAATAATCCATGCTTGTATCAGGCCTGAGGTTACCACCAGAGCATAAGGAGACACATTTAGTATTCATGTGAAAAGAATTATAACCATTAGAATTTTATTTCCTGCACAATTTTGCACCCTGGCACGTAATCATATAAAACTCCGTTGGCTCAAAGTCAGCAACAGTATCTACTATTTGTTTCTCAGCTACATGATAAATAATGCAAGATAAAAAAAACAGTGCTGCATGTATTCCTTGCATAACTAAGAAGTTGGAAACAACTATGAGATGAATTTCTATCCTACACGTTTCATCTTATAGGCAGGCTGAATCTGCATAGTTTTATGAGCTTGTAATGATATGAAATGCAGTCAGCATAGTCTTTCTTTTTGACTTGACAGTGCACAAACCATATTCGTTTTGAAGCTTGTTTTTTCCCTTCTGTTTTTATTAAAAGAGTTTGATAGGAAATGCTGGCATTTGCAAATATGCAAATTTTAGACTTAGAAAAATTCAGAATGCTTATGTTTTGGTTTTTCTTTATAGTTTGCCAAAAAAAGGTTTTATTTTAGTGAAAGTTGTTCGAAGTGTAAATCTGCTATTTGACTGTGAAACCAGGTCATAGTTGTAGTTAAACTTTTGTTGTTGTTGTTGTTGTTGTTGTTGTTGTTTAATATTTGGTGGCTTTTGAGACCTGAAGCTGAAACCATGGGCTTCTCATTGTTTGTGAGAAGTAATTCTGGGAGGCGTCCTCTTGGCGGTGTGAGAGAGCAGACAGCTCCATGTGAGAGTAGAACTTGTTTCTTAAGAGCCGCAGACACAGATGTGAGTTTATTTTCAGTGAATTGTGGGTTGGGTTCTACTGGAGTTTCTAATTAGCCTCATTTTCCTAATCAGAAATTTTCCTGCAGAGAAATTGTGTATGCCACCTTATTTATTAAAGCTGTTAATATTTGTATTTTGGATATTCCAAAGAGTGCATATTATCTCAATTACTTTTCTAAGGTAGCAAATTTGATCATAAAAGGACATTTTTTTGTGCCCCTTCCTTGAATCAGATCACAAAATGATCAAATGTAAAGTAAACCCATGTGAATGTGACAGTGAAGGCCAAGGTCAACCCAAAATCTACCCACGTTACATTCCCATTAAACTCTCTTCCATACAGTTTCTAATCTTGATTCAACTCAAACAAAATGAAACTGTCAGAATTACCTTAAATCTTTCACATTTTTCATTGATAATTTTCCATTTATATCCTATATAATATTAGTATAACTATGTAGGTTTAGCTAGAAGAATATTGGGCTGAGGTTTAGCTCAGTTGGTAGAGTGCTGCTCCACACTTTCTGAGGATCCAGGTGTGATCCCCAGCCGTGCAAAAATGGGAGAAGGATGTGGCAATCCACCCCCAAAACAATCCTGTCAGCTATTGAAAACCCTATTTTGGTCACTATGAGGTGGACCTGACTTGACAGCACATAACAACAACAGAAGAATATTATTTATGTGCATATTTACTGTATAATTAAAACTGATTGACCTAATTTTTTGTATTTTACATTACAAATAAGTATGTTTATGTGCTTTTCTCACTTTTTCAATTAAAAGAGCCACAGGCGGAGAAGAACTTTACAAAATAATTCTTGTATGCTTTGTGCCTTCCGTGAGCTCTTGGATTAAGGGACTGTTTCTGCTTTTGTTAGTTTGCCCCACTCCCACCTCACTTTTGAGAAAGTTTTCCCCTGCTGTCCAAAGCCTCTGGCCATGATTCACTTTGTCAGGGGTAGAGGAGATGGTGTATCCTTCTTTATTTGGGGTGAACTTCAGCTTTCTGCTGGAATGAACAAGGGATAGAAAAGAGAGGTGGAGGGCCTTGACTCAGTTCTGTAGAGGTCACGTGCACAGGCTTGTAGAAATGGACAGTGTGTGGTGCTTACGTGGGCCTCTCTCCCATGCTCTGGAGTCTAGTTGCATGCCTCCAGAGATGTTACCTGCATATCGACATTCCTGGTTATTCTCTGAAGACCTTCATGGCCTCCTTTAGACTAAAGTGAGGATGAGGTGAATGTCCTAGCGGGGACTTTGTGATTCTTCTTGATACTCTTCTCCCCTTCGAGTACCCTCCGAAGTCTTTATAAAACCCCCTTGGAACCACAGGCAAGTGGGTGAGTAATTGAGATAACCTCTGAGTTTTCCTGTTCTGATTGTGTTTGGGGAAATGATGGCAAAGGAAAAAGTCCGAACATATTCAACGCAGACACCTTATTTTCAAAAATAGTTTTGATCGGCAGTCAGTTGAATCTTCAGGTACAGAGCCTGTGGATATGGCGGGCCTGGCTGTACTTGCTTATGAATTACATCAGGCATGTCTGCATAAAATTTTAGTACAGTTAAACCTCTGGTTTAGATGTCAGCGTCTATAAGTGGTTTTGTACTTCACTCTGGTGACCACTGGCCTAAGGGTGGAAGAAGCCCTTTTCATGGTTTGGGAAGGGCCTGTGTTTTTTCCTTATACAGCTGTCACCACCTTGCAATTTTTCTTCAACATCCCCCAGAACAGATCTGTTTAGATAACTCTCCTGCCTACTAGACACAGTACCCAGTGGACAAGGGCAGTTAGCAGCTCAAATGTTGGTCAGATATTTAGTCTCTGTGTCACCCTGGCCTGCTCCAGCAACACGGATGGCCAGAACATCTTTTCTCCTACACTGTGCCAGACATGAGTCTCTATGTGGAATAAATTCCTAAAACTAGAATTGCTCGTCAAAGCATATAGGCATCTGTGACTTTGGTAGTAGATTTTGCCAAATTGCCCTCCACAGGGGCTGCCCCAACTTATATTCCCACCAAGAATGGATGCTGAATACCCACTTTGCTACCCTTATACCAACACAGGGTATCACCAAACGTTTGGGTTTTTGCTAATCAGGTAAGAAATTGTCAGCCCTCAGATAACCTTTCCAACCAGAAACAGCTTCTTCTGTTATTCTGCCCGGAGCTTCCCGCCTACTGAAGGTTGAAAAGACGGTGATTGGATGCAGTGCTCATCTGACCTCACCCACTAAGTCAGCATCTAGAAGGCCCATGCTAAAAGAAGCCAAACACTGGCTCACCCAGAGGGTGCTCTCCTTATAAAAGCAGGGGCCATGAGGAGCCCTTCGTTGCATGGACAGTAACTTTGCAGCACAGGACACCTCAGCACAAATGGATGGGAGTGACCAGCCTGATAAGGAAAGAGGCCACAGGCCGCCCTTCCTAGGTTAATGCTGGGTATTCCAGAGGCAGACCAACAGTCTAAAGAGAGACTACAGCACCTCAGTAAAGAAAGAAATACCTGTGGATTGAATAAGATAAACTTTTCTACACAAGGGTGCACACTGTAACGTTATGTGTTGTAATGAAAACACTGGAAAAAAGCCGGGCCCAGTGGCGCATGCCTGTAATCCCAGTGGCTCGGGAGGTGGAGCCAGGAGGATCACAAGTTCAAGACCAGAGGCAGTCTGCATAACTTAGCGAGACTCTGTCTCAAAAAGTAAAAAAAAAAAAAAAAAATTGGCTAGGGGTACAGCTCAGAGTGGTTCAACACTTGCAAAGCATGCAAGCGCAAGGCCCTGGGTTCAACCCCCAGGATCACAAACAAAACAAAACAAAACAGAACACTGGAAACAACCTACAAGTCGAAACTAGGGAATAATGGTGACATATTCACAAAGTGGCATGTTAGGTTATCTTTAACTTAGGGATTAGTGACAAGGGAAAATGTAGGCTTAATTTAAGTTAAAAATTAAAAATATACCTGTAACATACCTTTCCTGCTATGTAAAAGAAAATTTCGATAAGCCAAAGTCAGAGAAATAAACAAACCAACCTGAAGAAAAAAAGATGTTAGATTTAGTTGCCCCTGGGTGGTAGGTGTCTGTATGTGGGATTTATTTTCTTTTGCTTGGCATTTTCCCCTTACCTTGATGGGCGGAGGCAGGGGAGGTATAAACTCCCCCCAGCCCCAGTTCCTTCCCAATGTGAAGGACATCAGAGTTGGTAACGCCTGAGCCTGGCGCTGAGGGGACATCAGGTGAGCCTCAGTGAGGTGAGATGATGGCTTGTCCTATGATCAGGACCTCAAGTGATCTTGATTAGTTAGAACAGTGAGTTGGGAGATGTATTTCCTGAGACATCTGTGTGAATCAGACTCTATTTGCATATGTATAAAGTTGTGTTGGCGTCTGATCCTGTCAGACCTCGGAAGCTAAGCAGGGTCAGGCCTACTTAGTTCTTGGATGGGAGACTGACTGGGAATGCTGGGTGCAGTAGACTTGGGAGAACGACCTGGCAACTCACTCCCAAAACAATCAGCCATTGAAAACCCTATGAATAGTAGAGAAGCACTGATAACAGTGCTAGGCATGGCACAGTGTTGGGTGGTGTTTCATTCTGTTGTACATAGGGTGGCTGTGAGTCAGACCCAACTCGAGGGCACCTAACAACAACAATCACAAAGTTGTGTTCATCAGCTTCCCATCACTATAACAAGTATCTGAGATAATCAACTTATAAAGAGGTGTATACATTTGTCCAATTTCATTGAACTGTATACTTAGGATGGGTGGACTTTATTCTATCTAAATTAAACCTTAATAAAATTGGCTAAAAGTGAAAAAGCCTGAGGGTAACTTCCTTCTCTAATTCCAAACCAGAGTCTGAGAATTTCTCATTCTGATATGAGAAAAGGCAAGGCCAATCCAATCCCACCAGTCCCAGAGGAACAAGGAAAGAGCTGGCCGGCCTCCTCCCTGTGGCTGCTGGCCAGGCCAGGGCAGGGGGTGCCGCTAGCTTGGCAGTTGCTCCTGGCCTGTCTTCCTGGCCTCCTTAGGGAGTAGAAAGCAATCTTATACTGGATAATCCCTAACCATGGGCCTTTGGGGTTCCCTGCTCCCGGTCTTTCAGGTTAGGATGAAATATCTTGATCTGCCCCAGGGATGTGAAGGGGTGCCAGGGCCTTTGAACTTTTTCCCCAGAAATAACTTGATACACATGGAGAACTTGCCCCCACAGTAAACGGGAGCTGTTAGAAAGCCGGCCAGATGCCCAGTGACCATCTTCCTTCTACTGGGCATGTTTTACGCCCTAGACAAATTATAGTTCTCCCCCAAACACCACCCTTCAAAAGACATGGAAGTAGACAAACCCACAAGAATTAAAATCTGTGGCTGAATGGTCAGGGAAGACCTTTCTGAGGAATGTCCTTTAAGTTCAGACCTGAAAGACAAGAGACACAGGAACCAGCCAGGCAAATAGGCACAGGCATACCTGCAGATGTCCTGAAACTGGAATGGCTTGACTGCATGAAGTGACAAAAACAGCATGGCGGAACTCAACACGGAGGCCATCAAACCTGAAGATGCGTGGATCAGGCCACGTACCTGCCACTGCTTTACAGTGTCTGATGTGGCCTGTGGGTACCTCAAGAGGAGAGATCTCTGGCTTTAAAAAACCATTTCATAACCTTAAGACCTAGCTGGTACCTGATAAAAATCAGTAAGATGAGTGCTGGAGTCAGACTAACCATCTCTAAATACAACGCTGTCTCATATGGAAGCACCAGCCATACATAGGCATAGAGATTTAAGTTTAAATGAATTAAAATTAAATTAACAACTGAGCTTCTTAGTCACTCTGGGGATGTGTCAGATGTTCTACGTCCACATGTGATTGGTGTCTGCCATATTAAGCAGCACAGATAGGATATGTCCATTATCACTGAAAGTTAATTGGCTTATTGGTAATGGTGGCGATGAGTATTCAGGCCTGTTTTTATAACATCGTATGTCTCCTCCTGTTTTGAAACCCTTTCCCAACCTCAGGGTGGTGGTTCATTCTATGCTACAGCACATGAGTAGACTCTTGGCATGCCAGCCCTTTGCAGCATCAGGTCTGGCCAGTGTAAAATGGGTTCTCTGGGTTTGATCAGGGAAGCACAGTGTCAACAGGAAGTATCTGGTAAAAAGATGGAGAAGTCAGGAAAGATAACAGGCGTTGAGGCCACATTCTACACATCATGTTCAACTCTGGCCTGAGAAAGTAGGACAGAAGTTAATTCCCACTTGCACAGAGCACAGACCCAAGTGAAGTTCAGTTCTGTTCTGTTCTGGCAAGAACCCAGTGACCCTCATCAAGGAAGATGGACACTTGCTTTTCTCTGATAACACCCACTTGCAAATCGTGGCATGATTTCCATAAACACACTTTATTTTACCCTTTCCAAATTAAGGATGACAGTGTGAATAGTGGATGTGGTTATCCACCATAGAGGTCAGTGCTTCTCTTCATTCACCCTTGGAATGTTTACACATACATACTCATTTTCCTTTGGGTTTGGAGGTTGTATTAGGCAGCTTGTCGTTGCTATGGTGGAGAAATCAACCAAAAAAATTTGTGGAAGAAAAGGTTTATTGGGAGCTCACAGAGGATCAGTCTGTAATGGTGGCAGGACAGGCATGGCAGCCATGGAGGCAGGGCATGTGGTGGATGACATCACAGCTTGGTGGGGCAGGAGACAGAGTGACCAGGCTGCAGGTTGGGTAAAACCTCCAAATGCCTACTCCGAGGGAGCCACTTCTGCAAAGCAAGAATCTTATCGCCTGAAGTTTCCACATCCTCCACAGATAGCACCACCAGCTAAGGACCGAATGTTAAAGCGCATGGCCTTTGGGGGACATTTTATATTCAAGCCATGACACATGTGCTATATTATAAAAGGCTTGGAGATCTGCATAAGCCTCCAAATGAAAATCTACAAGTGCCTAGGTCTGCTGCACTTTAAAAGTGGCCAGTTCCTCTATGAAAAGAACATTGAAAAATATCTAGTGAGTTTAGAGGCAGTCTCTTGTCTATGTCTACAGCCATACCACCCTGACATCCGATCTCATCTGATCCTGGAAGCTAAGCAGAGTCAGCCTGCTTAGTCCTTGAATGAGAGACTGCCTGGGAATACTAGGCGCTGTAGGCTTGGGAGAAGGACCTGGCAGCCCACTCTCAAAACAGTCAGCCATCAAAAACTCTACAAATAGCAGAGAAGCACTGACAATTGTGCCAGGCATGGCACAGTGTCAGATAGTGTTTCAATCTGTTGTACATGCGGTCTCTATGAATCAGACCCAACTCGACAGCACCTAACAACAACAACAACAACAAAAAAAAACTATTATATTTTTATCCTCAAAAGCAAGCATGCCAGGCTGGGTCATTAGAAGGGGTGTTAGATGCCACCGAGTCGAGTCCGACTCATAGCAACCCTATGTACAGCAGAACGAAACACTCCCCCCAGATTCTATGCCAGGCACACAATCTTATTTAGTTTAAGCTCATTGTTGCAGACACTGTGTCTATCCATCTAGAGGAGGGTTTTCCTTTTTTTCGTCAACCCACCCCTCTCCCAAACATGATGTCCTTCTGCAGGGATTGGTCCCTCCTGACTACATGTCCAAAATAAGTAAGACGCAGTCTAGCCATCCTTGCTTCCAAGGTAAGTGTTAATCCTGGACTCCTGAGGTCAAAGTTAGAACAGTGAGAAAGAGAAGGGAAAATTTTAAGGCAGGAAGACGAAGGATTTTCCAGTACCCAGAGCTGTCCAGTTACAGAACAGGCCAGCTGCCCAGACAGGGACGTGAGTAGCAGGCATTAGGGGTGTTTCATCCACCAGTGCTGTCTCCTCCCTCCAAGGCTACCAGTGCTCTGGGCATGGTTTCTTGTTGCAGACAAGCGTGGAGGAGGGTGCTCCTGCAGGCCAAGGAAGGAAGCCTCAGTGGGCTTCCAGGGAGGAGGGAGGTGCTCCCATGGAGTGCAGTTGGCCCCTCGGACTCCTGGAGCTGGCTCCTGGACCAGTGCTTTGTTCCTGGCTTGCCAGGAGAGGCAGAGCTCAGGCCAGAATAGAAATCCATGGTCCATTTGTTTCCTCAACAAAGTCTCCCTCCAAAGTAGTAAATGAAAAAGTGCCGAGCTCAGTCTGGTTGTTGACTTACATTCTGGTGCCAAATCAAAAAATAAATAAGTAAAGCCCAATTTGCAGTCATGCACATCTGTGAACCATAGTCTGGGCGGCACAGGCCTGAGGTGGGGAGGGACAGAGAAGGTCCCTGAGGAGGTGGAGCCCCAGGCTATGTCCTGTCCCCCTGCCTCACGCGCTGGCTGTCACCAGAGCAGGCTCTGCTTTTACTTTGCTTCAGCTTAGCTCTTTATCATAACGTAAGGGTGCAGAAGCTAAAGGGTAGTGGAAACCTCTCCACCTAGTGGCAGACTTCCCTCACAGCTCAGCAGCAGGCTGGCAATGAGGGCTTTGGCGTGGGGGTGACATGTCAGAATGAACATCGCCTCATTTCTAATCTTCTTTGTTTGGAACTGAGAGCACATTTTCTTTCCAATTCTTCTTTCCAGCCAATTTTCCCATTCTTTCTCTCTGCTTTTATAATCAGAGGGCTTTTTATCTTCTTTTCTGGTGACCTTATTATGTGATCAGATGCCCAGGACTTGAACGAGAGGCAGCTTTGGCATAATGGAAAGTTTATTAGATTTAGACAGTATGTACCTGAGTCTCAGCTCTGCCACGTAGCAGCTGTGTGCCCTGGGCAAGTCAATCAACCTCTCTGAGTTGATTTCCTTATCCGTTAAAATGGGGTTACTCTCACATACCTCACTGTAAAAGTGGATGAGCGAGTGAAGTAATACATGTGAATGCGCTTGGTAAGCTGTAATGCAGTGCTCACATGTGGAATGATGCCCTTAGTTTCCTAGGAGGATCAGTTCCTCCCTTAGTCTAGCACTGCGTGGGCACCAGGCTTCTTAAGTTGAGCCATTATAAAACTGTATCTGCTGCAAAGGAGATAGGTGGTTGGAAGAAATACCCTGCCACGTGCATGGAAAAGGCGAGGGCAAGGGAGAGTAGAGGCTTTGTATACCGGCTCTCCTTTCTTCCCCGGGCCTCACATGTCCGCGTCCTTCAAGGGGAAAGACATGGATCCTCTTTCCTTAGGATCCTGAGAGCAGCCACCCGCACCCTCATCCCTGCAGTTCTGATTTACTGGGGTGCAGTGGGGAAGGACCCCCATATGTCTGTCAGCTTGTTGTGCTGTGGGGGCTTGCGTGTTGCTGTGATGCTGAAAGCTATGCCACCAGCCTCTCAGATACCAGCAAGGCCACCCATCGTGGACAGGTTTCAGCTGAGCTTCCAGACTAAGACTAGAGAGAGGGACCTGGCAGCCCACTCCTGAAACAATTAGCCATTGAAAACCCTATGAATAGCAGAGAAGCACTGTCAAATATAGTGCCAGCCCCCCAGGCTGGAAGGTGTTCAAGAAATGACTGGGGAAGAGTTGCTTCCTTAAAATAGAGTCAACCTCAATGATAGGAATGGAGAAAGCCCCTGGGACATCCTTTCACATGACTCAAAATGAGTAGAAACACAGTAGCTACAACAGTAGGCTCAAACATGAAAAGATCGTGTCCATGGCACAGTGTTGGGTAGCGTTTCGTTCTGCTGTACATAGAGTAACTATGAGTTGGCTTGGACTCTACGGCACATAACAAGTGGCGCAAGAGGAAATCAGCACATAGATTTCAGTCTATGCTGCCCAAGGGCAAGTTATTAAGGGGAATCCCAGAAGGCATGGACATGAAGCCCTATTTGCCACTCCTTTTTAATCTCAGGAGGGAGAACAGGTCTGTTCAGAGGAGGAAACAAAAGCATTGCATAGGGAAGGGCAAAGTTATTTCATGCAGCCTGGAGCCCTTCAAGACCTTTCCCTGCTTTTGCAGCAAGTGGGTCAGAAATTATTAAAAGGGAATATGGGTTTAATATTTCCCCCATCTTCTCTCTCCATTCCAACTCCCTGAAATATTCAATGCAAACGGAAATTTTGCAATGCTACATTGGGAATCTACAGGGTACTTGTGCTGCCAGAAAGCGTGTGTGTGTTTCATGTTGTGCTTATGAAAATGCAGAAGCCTCCTAAGTCTCTGTGGACAGAACTGCTTAGACTCTGAGTAGTAAGTCATTGGTGTGTGTTTTAAAAGGAAGACAGTAACTAAATGTATTGTTGTGGGAGTAGGAAGCAGCCTGTGAGTGCCTGTCAGGCTGTAAATGTTAGAAGCAGGGGTAAGGCCCAGGAGGATGCCCTGGCGGCCCCTCCTTCCTGGATCTCATGGCTGTCATGTGCACAGCTGGCCTAGCTCTGCCCCTCTCTAGGTCTCTCTTCCTTGCACTTGCTGGGGCTCTTTCCTGCTACAGAGCTGCCTTCCAAGTACAGGGAGGTGGAGAGGGAAGGAAGAGAGCTTTCTGCACGTAAACTCCATGGGTCTGTATGCAGGGAGCTTCTGTTTGGAAGACCTGCAAGTTGGGAAGAACCATGGGTGCAGGGTTTTGGAATGGGCCAGGCTGAGGGAGAAGAGGCCGGATTGGTGGTGGCTGCTGCTGTGTAGAGCTAGCCCAGGCCACGCTAGTCATTCCCTGCACTGCCCATGGGGGAGTCACAGTGGGTCACAAGACCAGATCAGTTTGCAGGTCAGCTTGGCCATTTTTACAGCCTTTTTAAAACTTTTGAGGTCACCTGTCATTTTGCTGTAAACCTAGAACATTCCCTGCTCCGCCTATGTCCTGAGATTACTGCTAAGATCAAACAAGAAAACCTATGTTATGGTTATTTGGAAGCTATTGTAACCTAGGGGCTGGGATTTAGCCCAGTTGATAGATCTGAGGTCCCAGTTTCGATTCCTCACACAATGAAAATGGGAGAAGGATGAGGCAATCCACTCCTGAGGCAATCCCAAAACAATCAGCCTTTGAAAGCCCTATGAGGGTCGCTGTGAGTCGGACATGACTCCATAGCACCTAACAACACAACACAGTAGCCCAGACATACATGTTGTTGTGGTGGTTGTTATTGTTATTATTATTATCAGTTTTATTTTCCATCTTACCTACCAAATTCCTCTCTCACCAAATACTTTCCTTCATTCCACTCCCCCATGCAGGCACCACAACAGAAACTGGAAATGTTTTGTTTGTGTTTTGTTTTGTTTTAACATATTTGGTCATTCAGGGGCAGAAACTACCAATCACCATTGGTTAGTTAAGCCCAATTTTCTTTCACTGTCAGGCTGGTCTGGTCTTGTGACCCAGAGTCCTCAAAAGTTAGAGATCCATTTTAAAAAATAAACATACCTTTTGCATTCTTCTTTCCTCCTAATTAAATATTTACCTGATTTTTAAGCAAAAATAATTTAATGGTCACTGAAAGTTTCCTACATTAAAATATTTACAGCACTTCACCTGTAGTTTTTGTTGCTATTATTATTGTTGTTTGGTTTGGTTTTGCTTTAGGCTTTTAGAGGCAGGGTCTCCTAGCTCAGGATGGCCTGGAACTTGCTATGTAGCCCAGGCTGGCCTCAAACTTACAATCCTCCTGCCTCTGCCTCCTGAGTACTGGGAGTACAAGCATTCACCACCACACCCAGAGGTCACCGCCAGTTTTTAATAAATAATTTGTTTTTCACACACAGAAAAGAAGGCATACATCATGAAAGATTCCTTCAAGTCCTAAAGCAAGCCTGCAGAAGTTAGGTGTAATTAGATTCTTCACCTCCACATATTTCATTTTCTTTGTGATTCACATTCACATCCTATTGAGTATCTCATTTTAATCTCGGGGAATTCTCAGTCAAGTCTTTGAATACTATGGTTTGCTGGAGGTAGCTTTTAAATTGTCAATTATGAGCAAATTTTCAGCTTGCTTTTTATTTTAGTTAATATGTGTGTAAAAAGAAAATAAATGTGGTTTCTACTTCCTCCTAACTTGTATTTTACTCATGTTTAAGTTATGTATGACCATTAATTTATTACTCACACAGTACATAATAAGAAGTCAGTAAGAAAACTGAATCTTGAAAGTATAAAATAGAACAAGGAGTAGATGTTCATGTTAGGGTTATATTGGGTTTTATAAAATTGAAAACCTAGCAGTTTACTCATCAGAAATAGATTCTGTTAAGGTAACCTGTCTGAGCTGTTCCATATCTTTAAGAACATTCTACTTTTAAAAACTGTTAGCAGATGTTTGTCTATTTAAAAAAATTCACTCTTGAGAACCTCCCCCTACCATTTATTAGTGTTCCTAATGAGGTAGCAGTTTTGCTTTCTGGCTATAGTTCATGCCCTTCCTAAGTAAATCCTACATACTCTGTGTACTCAGAAGGGGATTATAATGTACTGCAGGTGCACTGTGTGTATGAGAGTCAGTGAACTGATTTTGAAAGATTAATGCATGAATGAGGACAGCTTGAGAAGGACAGAAGTGTTTAATATTTGCTAATAATTAACAGAAAAAATCTTCAGCTCCCCACATTGCTTCTGTGCCCCTGCATAAGCACTACATATTTATTGGCCGGTTGACTGGAAAGAAAACACCACAGTACTGGAAGAATATTTTCTTATTTTTGTGATGGTAAATACTGTTTTAGAGTCTTACCCTAGTCCCATCCTACTTTAAGATGAAACCCTCGGTAAGCTGGGTGTGGTAGTGCATGCCTGTAATCTCAGCACTTGGGAGGCTGAGGCAGGGAGATCGATGCAAATTCAAGGTCAACCTCTTCTATGTACAAAGTTCCAGGCCAGCTATATAGTGAGACCCTGCCTCAAAAAAAACAAACCAAACAAACAAACAAAAAAGATGAAACCTTCACGGTATAATCTTGTTTATGGCCCATTATCTCAGCTCATTAAAACCCTATCCATATTAGACCAGGGCTGGGATTTGGCTCAGTTGGTAGAGCGCCACTCTGCAATCTCTGAGGTCCCGAGTTCAATTCCCATCACCGCAAAATGGGAGAAGGATGTGGCAACCCACTCCCAAGGCAATCCCAAAACAGTCAGCCATTGAAAACCCTATGAGGGTCGCTATGAGTCGGACACGACTTGACGACAGCTAACAACAACAATATATTAGACCGAGATCATCATTTCAGCCCCCATATGGCCATCGATGTGGCAACTAGTGGCACCACACAATCAAGTGGGAAGATGGAAGGTTTGTGCTGATTCACAATTTCCTGAAAACCAGTTCAAAGTGTTTGCCCTTTTGAGGGTGGACTGCTGGTATCCCCCTTACACGGTGGCACTAGCACATGAAAGCAGGAAATGAGGTCTCCCAGCAGAGAGCATGTTGACAGTTTACTGGATCGTAGTTGAATTCTGCACCCACAAAATGTAGTGACCTGATGCCCTGGGGAGGGTTCCGAGGCTCACTGCAGAATTACAGAATGTTTCTGAGAGGTGCGTGGTGTGATGGAAAGCCTTGTGCCAGGAATCTGGCACCTGCAGGAGGGTTAGTGTGATGGATGGTTGCTGAATTTAGTTCCAGGAGAAGGTGGATGTGACCTAATGTAGCAGAAGAAAGAGAATCCAGAAGTCGTCTCTGGTTCTCTGGATGCAGATTATCACGCTTAAGATGCAGTTTTCTCTTCTACCCTAGTTTATATTTTCTGGGTCGCCCTTGATGATTTTCAGTCTGAATCTGGTGATCTTGACAGTCAACTCGAAAGGACATCTAATCCTAAAAAAGCAAAGTGTATGACTATCAATTGGCTGATATTGATGACAGGATGGTTTAAGCATTTTTCCTCTGCACAATTCTAATATTTTAATGTGACTTTTTCAAAGAAGAACCAAGAGTACCATTCCTGTCAGATCCTCAGTGAAACACCTGTACTGCAATCTGTAAGTTGGACTGAAGGCATAGACTGGTGTAATAGCTCGCCTAGCATGGGCAAGACCCTGGATCCAATCCCTGGTACCCAGAAAAAAAAAAAATCTATAACTTAAAATCTTCTGACTCTGATAAATGTGCTTCTGAGCTAGGGGCCAGCCTCCTAGGAAAATGAACAGTCAAACTGCGCACTAGAATGATCCCTGTGGTATATTTTTCATAGTATGTTGTTGTTTGGTGCCGCCGAGTCAAGTCTGACTCATAGCAACCCTATGTACAGCAGATCGAAACACTTGCCGATTCTGTGCCAGGCAAACGATCTTATTTATGTTTAAGCCCATTGTTGCAGACACTATGTCAATCCATCTGGTGGAGGGTTTTCCTCTTTTGTGTTGACCTGCCACTCTCCCAAACATGATGTCCTTCTCCAGGGATTGATCTCTCCTGACTACATGTCCGAAATATGTAAGATGCAGTCTGGCCATTCTTGCTTCCAAGGAGCACTCTGGTTGCACTTCTTCTATGACACATTTGTTGGTTCTTTTGGCAGTCCATGGTACACTCAATAGATGTCTCCAGCACCACAATTCAAAAGCATCAATTCATAGTATATATGGATTTTATTCAGCTTGTGTGATTCCTTCATATGTTAATGTCCATGCTGTCAGGCCCTTCCTTGGTGATAATTTGTTGTTGTTGTTAGGTGCCCTTGAGTAAGGGCTGACTCCTAGTGACTCTCCTGGGGTTTTCAGTGGCTGATTGTTTCAGGATTGCTTCTGGAGTGGATTGTCATGTCCTTCTCCTGTTTTTGCGATGTTAGAGATGAAAGCCAGTTCCTCAGAGAGTGTGGAGCAGCACTCTACCAAATGAGCTTAACCCTAGCCCCGTGATAATTTAGGAGCACGTTTGTTAAGACCCTTGCCTGGCCCTCTCCTCCCCTGTATTGAGAAGAGCAGAAGGTCAGATTTACTCTTCCTCCTATTTTGGTCCCTACCTTCACACACCAGCAAGCTTCTCTCTGTGATCTTGGGGCTGGGATTCAACAGTCTTCTCTTCACTGTCCCTTCAGCCCATAGTCTCTCTCTGTTCCAGCCTATCTTGGATATGACTATCACTTTTCTCCCCTGCTCCAAAAGTCTTCAGTGATCCTCTGCTGGCAAAAGTCTGAAGTTTTTCATGTGCTTCCCTGATACACTTGATTATTTTTATGGACATCATAGAGTCTGGAAGGTGATTTAGATGTTAGCTCAGTAGGTCTAATCCTGAGTCTTCCATTGTGCTTCCCTTGTCATACATTTTCTCCTTTCATTGCTTAAATGAAGCAATGAAGCAATGAAGCTTAAATTTTCTGTGATCTAGAATTTATTATTTTTTCATGCAGCCTAAACTTCTAGAAAGTTCTTCCTCGTTGTTGTTGTTGTTGTTGTTGTTAGGTGCCGTCGAGTCAAGTCTGACTCATAGCGACCCTCATAGGGTTTTCAATGGCTGATTGTTTCGGGATTGCCTTGGGAGTAGGTTGCCACATCCTTCTGCCATTGTTGCGGTGCTGGGAATAGAACCCTGGACCTCAGAGACTGCAGAGCCGGGCTCTGCCAACTGATCTAAATCCCAGCCTTCTTCTTCCTCGTAGCAAGTTTAAATATAGCAAATTGTGTCCAGCACTCTCACTGCATATCGTTAGGCTGAAAAACCTTAAGCCACCTAATTGTTTTTCATATACAGGTTTTATTATTATTCAGGTAAGTGGAGACTGGCAAATCAGGAGACAATTGCCACTGAACACAGCTGGTTACAGTTCTGAAGAAGAGGAGACAGGCCATGTCACTGGGGAACACCAGAGCCTATCAGGAGACAGAGGAAGTAGGGGAAGTGTAGGCAGGAGCTCTGTGTGTGTGTGTGTGTGTGTGTGTGTGTGTGTGTGTGTGTGTGTGTGTATGCATGTGTTTTCAGGAAGGAATGCACTAGGCAGGTAAGCAGGCTAGGCAGGTTTAGGATTGGCTGATTTGAATAATTTGAGCAAGTTCTAGGGGATAGCAGCTGCACCCTGTTGCCTGGTTTCTGGCCCTGGGATGATTCTGACAGAGGAATAGTGACCTGGAATGTAAAAGCCCTAAAGGAAATGCTTAGGGATATGTGTTGTGGGTTGGACATTTGCATATGAAAAGTCATGCTCACTGGTGAGTAGTGTACTCTGTCTAGGAATTAGCTAGTCTCGGGAGGTGCAGTTCCTCCAGGGTCAGCAAAGCACCAAAATGTCAAAGCAGCAAAAATACAGAATACAAGGTGGGTGTGTGGTGCATCCCTGTAATCCTAGCACTTGGGAGGTTGAGCCAGGAAGACCATGAGTTTGAGGACAGACTGGGCTACAGAATGAGACCCTGTCTCAAAAAAAAAAAAACAAAAAGAAAAAATATATATATAAATATATATCCCACACACATCTGTCAGTTTGCCTCACTGTGGGGGCTTGTGTGTTGTGATGAGGCTGAGAGCTCTGCCACTGTAACCTTGGACATGGGCAAGGTTACCCATGGTGGACAGGTTTTCAGCTGAGCTTCCAGACTAAGATAGACTAGGGAGTAGGACCTGGCGAGCCACTCCTGAAACAACTAGCCATTGAAAACCCTATGAATAGCAAAGAAACACTGTCAGATATAGTGCCAGAAAATGAGGCCCCCAGGTTGGAAGGCACTCAAAAGACTACTGGGGAAGAGTTGCCTCCTCCAAGTAGAGTCTACTGTGATGACGGAAATGGAGTAAAACCCCAGGGTGCTCAACTTGCTGATGTGCTACGACTCAAAATGAGGAGAAACAACTGTAAACATCCATTAATAATTGGAACATGGAATGTACATAGTACGAATCTAGGCAAATTAGTAATTGTTAAAAGAGAAATGGAGCGCACAAACATTGACATTCTAGGCATCAGTGAGCTAAAATGGACCGGCAGAGGCCATTTTGAGTCAGACAATCATATGGTCTACTATGCTGGGAATGATGAACTAAAGAGAAATGGGGTTGCATTCATTATCAAAAAAGACATTTCAAGATCTGTCATGAAATACAATGTTGTCAGTGATAGAATAATATCCATACAAGGAAGGCCAGTTAATATGACTATTATTCAAATTTATGCACCCACCACTAAGGCCACAAATGAAGAAAGGGAAGGCTTTTATCAGCTTCTGCAATCTAAAATAGATCAAACATGCAATCAAGACATACTGATAATCACTGGTGACTGGAATGCAAAGGTTGGAAACAAACAAGAAGGCTCAGTAGTTGGAAAATATGGTCTTGGTGACAGAAATGAAGCTGGAGACAGCATGATAGAATTTTGTCAGACCAATGACCTTTTCATTGCAAATACATTTTTTCAACATCATAAACAGAGACCATACACATGGACTTCACCAGATGGAACATACAGGAATCAAATTGACTACATATGTGGAAAGAGATGATGGAAAAGCTCTGTACCAAATGTCAAAACAAGACCAGGTGCTGACTGTGGATCAGACCATCAACCTCTCATATGCAAGTTCAAACTGAAGCTGAAGAAAATTAGAACAAATATATAAGAGCCACGGTATGACCTTGAGTATATCCCACCTGAGTTCAGAGACCACCTCAAAAATAGATTTAATGCATTAGACACAAATGACAGGAGACCAGAAGAGTTGTGGCATGACATAAAAGATATCATTCAAGAAGGAAGCAAAAAGTTCTTAAAAAGACAAGAAAAAAAGAAAAGACCAAATTACATGTCAAAAGAGACACTGGACCTTGCCCTCGAACATCAAGCAGCTAAAGCAAAAGAAAGACATGATGAAGTTAAGGAACTAAACAGAAGATTTCAGAAGGCAGCTCGAGAAGACAGAAACAAATATTATAATAACATGTGCAAGGAGCTGGAGGCAGAAAGTCAAAAGGGCAGAACGCGCTCCGTGTTTCTCAAGCTTAAGGAAGTGAAGAAAAAATTCAAGCCTCGAGTGGCAGTAGTGAAAGATTCTACAGGGAAAATATTAAATGATGCAGGAAACATCAAAAGAAGATGGGAAGAATACACAGAGTCATTATACAAGAAAGAATTGGTAGATGACCAACCATTCCAAGAGGTTGCCTATGAAGAGGAACCAATGGTGT